>OZ020191.1:92522174-92795310 GCA_963971165.1 Philopedon plagiatum | reverse complement strand
ATATATATATATATATATATATATATATATATATATATATATATATATATATATATAACAATATAAAGAAATAAAGAAATATCGACAGGACTATTTATAAAAAAAGGTGAAGAAAATATTGGGGAAACTGTCTGTATGGTAGTGCTCGACACGTGTTTCGTGCTTATTAGCACTCATCAGTCGCACATAACCAAGTTATTAGATGGGAAACTTGGAAGTTGAAAAAACGCAAAGAGTTCACAGACCAGGGACCTGCTAGCACATTTGCGGTTGTTTTTTGTCAGGAGACCCAGGGATTTCCGGGCAACACCCAACATCACCACGGAGGCTGCAATAGCACCTGCGTGAAACCTCTACCCCAAGGGATATATATAACAATATAAAGAAATAAAGAAATATCGACAGGACTATTTATAAAAAAAGGTGAAGAAAATATTGGGGAAACTGTCTGTATGGTAGTGCTCGACACGTGTTTCGTGCTTATTAGCACTCATCAGTCGCACATAACCAAGTTATTAGATGGGAAACTTGGAAGTTGAAAAAACGCAAAGAGTTCACAGACCAGGGACCTGCTAGCACATTTGCGGTTGTTTTTTGTCAGGAGACCCAGGGATTTCCGGGCAACACCCAACATCACCACGGAGGCTGCAATAGCACCTGCGTGAAACCTCTACCCCAAGGGATATATATAACAATATAAAGAAATAAAGAAATATCGACAGGACTATTTATAAAAAAAGGTGAAGAAAATATTGGGGAAACTGTCTGTATGGTAGTGCTCGACACGTGTCTCGTGCTTATTAGCACTCATCAGTCACACATAACCAAGTTATTAGATGGGAAACTTGGAAGTTGAAAAAACGCAAAGAGTTCACAGACCAGGGACCTGCTAGCACATTTGGGGTTGTTTTTTGTCAGGAGACCCAGGGATTTCCGGGCAACACCCAACATCACCACGGAGGCTGCAATAGCACCTGCGTGAAACCTCTACCCCAAGGGATATATATAACAATATAAAGAAATAAAGAAATATCGACAGGACTATTTATAAAAAAAGGTGAAGAAAATATTGGGGAAACTGTCTGTATGGTAGTGCTCGACACGTGTCTCGTGCTTATTAGCACTCATCAGTCACACATAACCAAGTTATTAGATGGGAAACTTGGAAGTTGAAAAAACGCAAAGAGTTCACAGACCAGGGACCTGCTAGCACATTTGCGGTTGTTTTTTGTCAGGAGACCCAGGGATTTCCGGGCAACACCCAACATCACCACGGAGGCTGCAATAGCACCTGCGTGAAACCTCTACCCCAAGGGATATATATAACAATATAAAGAAATAAAGAAATATCGACAGGACTATTTATAAAAAAAGGTGAAGAAAATATTGGGGAAACTGTCTGTATGGTAGTGCTCGACACGTGTTTCGTGCTTATTAGCACTCATCAGTCGCACATAACCAAGTTATTAGATGGGAAACTTGGAAGTTGAAAAAACGCAAAGAGTTCACAGACCAGGGACCTGCTAGCACATTTGCGGTTGTTTTTTGTCAGGAGACCCAGGGATTTCCGGGCAACACCCAACATCACCACGGAGGCTGCAATAGCACCTGCGTGAAACCTCTACCCCAAGGGATATATATAACAATATAAAGAAATAAAGAAATATCGACAGGACTATTTATAAAAAAAGGTGAAGAAAATATTGGGGAAACTGTCTGTATGGTAGTGCTCGACACGTGTTTCGTGCTTATTAGCACTCATCAGTCGCACATAACCAAGTTATTAGATGGGAAACTTGGAAGTTGAAAAAACGCAAAGAGTTCACAGACCAGGGACCTGCTAGCACATTTGCGGTTGTTTTTTGTCAGGAGACCCAGGGATTTCCGGGCAACACCCAACATCACCACGGAGGCTGCAATAGCACCTGCGTGAAACCTCTACCCCAAGGGATATATATAACAATATAAAGAAATAAAGAAATATCGACAGGACTATTTATAAAAAAAAACCTTTTTTTATAAATAGTCCTGTCGATATTTCTTTATTTCTTTATATTGTTATATATATCCCTTGGGGTAGAGGTTCCACGCAGGTGCTATTGCAGCCTCCGTGGTGATGTTGGGTGTTGCCCGGAAATCCCTGGGTCTCCTGACAAAAAACAACCGCAAATGTGCTAGCAGGTCCCTGGTCTGTGAACTCTTTGCGTTTTTTCAACTTCCAAGTTTCCCATCTAATAACGTGGTTATGTGCGACTGATGAGTGCTAATAAGCACGAAACACGTGTCGAGCACTACCATACAGACAGTTTCCCCAATATTTTCTTCACCTTTTTTTATAAATAGTCCTGTCGATATTTCTTTATTTCTTTATATTGTTATATATATCCCTTGGGGTAGAGGTTTCACGCAGGTGCTATTGCAGCCTCCGTGGTGATGTTGGGTGTTGCCCGGAAATCCCTGGGTCTCCTGACAAAAAACAACCGCAAATGTGCTAGCAGGTCCCTGGTCTGTGAACTCTTTGCGTTTTTTCAACTTCCAAGTTTCCCATCTAATAACTTGGTTATGTGCGACTGATGAGTGCTAATAAGCACGAAACACGTGTCGAGCACTACCATACAGACAGTTTCCCCAATATTTTCTTCACCTTTTTTTATAAATAGTCCTGTCGATATTTCTTTATTTCTTTATATTGTTATATATATCCCTTGGGGTAGAGGTTTCACGCAGGTGCTATTGCAGCCTCCGTGGTGATGTTGGGTGTTGCCCGGAAATCCCTGGGTCTCCTGGCAAAAAACAACCGCAAATGTGCTAGCAGGTCCCTGGTCTGTGAACTCTTTGCGTTTTTTCAACTTCCAAGTTTCCCATCTAATAACTTGGTTATGTGCGACTGATGAGTGCTAATAAGCACGAAACACGTGTCGAGCACTACCATACAGACAGTTTCCCCAATATTTTCTTCACCTTTTTTTATAAATAGTCCTGTCGATATTTCTTTATTTCTTTATATTGTTATATATATCCCTTGGGGTAGAGGTTTCACGCAGGTGCTATTGCAGCCTCCGTGGTGATGTTGGGTGTTGCCCGGAAGTCCCTGGGTCTCCTGACAAAAAACAACCGCAAATGTGCTAGCAGGTCCCTGGTCTGTGAACTCTTTGCGTTTTTTCAACTTCCAAGTTTCCCATCTAATAACTTGGTTATGTGCGACTGATGAGTGCTAATAAGCACGAAACACGTGTCGAGCACTACCATACAGACAGTTTCCCCAATATTTTCTTCACCTTTTTTTATAAATAGTCCTGTCGATATTTCTTTATTTCTTTATATTGTTATATATATCCCTTGGGGTAGAGGTTTCACGCAGGTGCTATTGCAGCCTCCGTGGTGATGTTGGGTGTTGCCCGGAAATCCCTGGGTCTCCTGACAAAAAACAACCGCAAATGTGCTAGCAGGTCCCTGGTCTGTGAACTCTTTGCGTTTTTTCAACTTCCAAGTTTCCCATCTAATAACTTGGTTATGTGCGACTGATGAGTGCTAATAAGCACGAAACACGTGTCGAGCACTACCATACAGACAGTTTCCCCAATATTTTCTTCACCTTTTTTTATAAATAGTCCTGTCGATATTTCTTTATTTCTTTATATTGTTATATATATCCCTTGGGGTAGAGGTTTCACGCAGGTGCTATTGCAGCCTCCGTGGTGATGTTGGGTGTTGCCCGGAAATCCCTGGGTCTCCTGACAAAAAACAACCGCTAATGTGCTAGCAGGTCCCTGGTCTGTGAACTCTTTGCGTTTTTTCAACTTCCAAGTTTCCCATCTAATAACTTGGTTATGTGCGACTGATGAGTGCTAATAAGCACGAAACACGTGTCGAGCACTACCATACAGACAGTTTCCCCAATATTTTCTTCACCTTTTTTTATAAATAGTCCTGTCGATATTTCTTTATTTCTTTATATTGTTATATATATCCCTTGGGGTAGAGGTTTCACGCAGGTGCTATTGCAGCCTCCGTGGTGATGTTGGGTGTTGCCCGGAAATTCCTGGGTCTCCTGACAAAAAACAACCGCAAATGTGCTAGCAGGTCCCTGGTCTGTGAACTCTTTGCGTTTTTTCAACTTCCAAGTTTCCCATCTAATAACTTGGTTATGTGCGACTGATGAGTGCTAATAAGCACGAAACACGTGTCGAGCACTACCATACAGACAGTTTCCCCAATATTTTCTTCACCTTTATATATATATATATATATATATATATATATATATATATATATATATATATATATATATATATATATACCGGGTGTCAACGAGATCACTTTCCGGCGATCAGCGTCCCCCTCTCAGGGGCGCTCACGCGCTCCTGATGAGTCCCAGATAGGACGAAACATCTTTGGACATGGAATGGCCCCACCTTAGGTGGAACATCACACTTGGGGAACGGATTAAATCCAATAACCCTCCGACCCGGTTGTTAGGCCGAGGTGTGTGATGTATGGACGATTGGGCTTCACTAGTTGTTTGTAGGGATGCGTCGCTCATGAACGACCCGTTCACAATGACAGGGTCTTTCGAAAGACCCGTGATTGAATCAATCACGCTCTGTGACCCTATCGTTCATATGACCCGAAGACCGGGTGTATGTGCGAGCTGTGACAAAAAGATGAAACACGAACACGAACGAAGTGGTGATCCAGACGGGTTATCTGTCGGTCGACTCGGCCGTGTTAAACTTAAACAAACGGCCCGTTCAACAATCGATCCAATCGCTGATGCAGCGCGTCTTGCTTCGATGGCTTTGAATTGTGGACGGGTTGTAAGCCAGATAAATTTATGCCTTATTTTATTTTACTTTTAGGGTCATCGTAAGCTAACAATAGGCACTTATATAAAGTTAATGATTGTAATTGTGGTTGCTCTGATCTATATTAAATATTTTGTTTTAAAAGGTTCAATTAAATAAAGAAAAACAAAGTATCCAAACGTTCATATTTATTTAGCTAAGCATCTGATCTGATGGATAAATCAATGAGAAAATCAGCATCACGGGTCATATGAACGGGTCTTGATGAACGGGTCATTTTAATGAATGATCTGTGCTGAGAACCGGGTCACGAAAAAGAACCGGGTCTTCCCATCCCTAGTTGTTTGCCCATGACGCCGGAGTATTCAGGGAGTCCCATTTGCGGGTCCCCACTCCTCGCTTCCATTTCCTCAGATGTTCCGTTTTCCTGTCCTGGCCTCTCTGTACAAGACGTTTGTGGTGTCTTCCAGCCACTTACGTGACCTGGCAAGTCTTTCTTTCGTGAGAAGTATCACATTCTACGTTGACATATATAATATATATATATATATATATATATATATATATATATATATATATATATATATATATATATATATATATATATATACAAACTATGGGTGTTATGGAAATCATTTAATATATTGGAATGGGTGACTCCTGGGATAGTCTACAGACATATCCAATACTTTTTTTTCTTAAATCGAACATTTTAAAAATTTTCAAAAATACCCTAAAACCAGTCTATATTCGCCGCACCTGGCTAGCGAGCACATGGTCCGACATAGCGCTTGATAGAAAATTTCGCGCGAAAACTTAAAACAATTGAATTTGTTGTAACGTTGCCAGACATATTATAAATCTTTAGGAATAATTTATTTTCTGTTATTAACCGTAATTTAAGACAAAGGTAAAACAAATTTAAGCCTTTTTCTAAGAAAAAATAAAAACAAAATAGTAACTGTAAAATCAATGCTTTTTGTCGGTAGCCTTAGTTTTAACTCATATTTATAACACCCTATTATGACGTTACTAATAAGATAAGCATTATTTCTACCAGCTTAAACTTTCTGCTAAGAAGTTAAAAATCAAAACGAAAAACACTAACTGAGCACAACTACATAGTATTTAGTATTTAGTTTCAAAGAATGATACTTATCTAGTAGAGAATAGGTAGGCAGGTTGAAAATGTCTTCCATTATTTGCTTCCAAACAAGCGTGCGTCCGCAGCGTATTATCCAGAACCAGTTGAAGGATATTTGTTAGGATTATTTTAATAAGCACTGGAATCAAATACAAACGTATTTTTTATTGTTAATGAGCAAAAGTAAAAATTATCAGCTTAAACAAAAGACTTTGTGGAACACACTACACTAATTACTTAAAACTTTCTTCTCAAGTTAAACAAGAACACAGTATTGATATCATTAAAGCTTTTGAAACGGGGGTTATTCCAGGGATGGCTCTAACATAGTTGGAAATAAAATTAGGATCCGATTTGAAAATAAAATACAAATATTTATTAACTCACTCTGTGTAATTTGAAAATGCGAAATACGAAAATATGTACTTCGGCAAAAGTAATATAACATACAGGGTGTCTAAAAAGTCTTAGTATGGGTAAATATCTTTGCTGTTAATAAAGATAGAGACACCAAATTGTAGTTGTGTCTTATTGTTTAATAAATCTACTTTTTTCAGGTAATATGACTTTTTAAACCCCATTGGGGGGTGACGCTAGGGAGTTGAGGTCAAAAATTTTGAATGCAAACCTATGCCGGGTGGTCCCTTCTTTTAAAAGTCTTCAAAAAAGAAACATTTTACCGCAAACCCCGTATTTTAATTCATTTTTAAATGGCAAGCCTATAAAAATTATAAATCGTAAATCGTATAATCGGGCGGGGCATAAGTCGACCGTTAGTGCGATACAGTACCTGTCTGCTCGAACATTTATTTTTTGTTTTGTGGGGCACTTTTCTTTCTAACTTTTTTCCAACTTTTTTGACTTTTTCATTTGTCGTTTTTTATATTTTTCGTTTTTTGACATCTGCGCAGTAGACCCAAATGCGTACCACAGTACCACGCGTAAACGGAGCGTGCTAGACATGCGCACGGAATTTCAGATGGACTTTGGTCTCTACATTTGAACCCATTCATTTTTAAGAATATATCTCCAATAGTCAAAGTACCACTACGTATTTAACTTTATAACTTTTTTCCCAAGTTTTTTTCGACTTCTTTATTTTTTTGACATCTGCGCAGTAGACCAAAATGCGTACCGCGCGCAAACCAAGAGGGCTAGACATGCGCACGAAATTTCAGGGGATGTACCTACTCTGGTGTCTACATTCAAACCTACCCACTTTGGAGCAATAGTAAAACTACAACCACGTATTTAACATATTTCTACGATTTTATGAAGTGTTGCTCTTTTGAAGATTCTTAACTATGTGACATTGTGACACCGCACAACAAGAATATGGGATGAAACATCAGCAAATTGATTAAAAATATATAAACACAATCTTACGGTGGTGCGGAACCCTATATGCGCGGGTCGAACTCGCACTTGACCGTTTTTTTATTTTACACAATCACAGCAGCACCCATGAATAAAATTATTTTTGTCAAATACCGTATACGTACGTACTTATTTTCGGCATTGACGCCTCTGGGAACAGACCAGCAATGCCTGCCTTTCTTATTACATTAAAAATTGTTTAGAATGACCACCATGAACTTCTTGCCAATAATAAAGTCCATTTTGGTTGGGTTGCCATCTGCCATTCTCGAAAAGAACTTTAAAATGAGGTACCACACGGCATAGGGTTGCATTTAAAATTTTTGACCTCAACTCCCTAGCGTAACCCCCCAAGGGGGTGGTAAAAGTCAAATTACATAAAAAAGTAGATTTATTAACCAATAAGATACAACTAAAATTTGGTGTCTCTATCTTTATTAATAGTAACGATATTTGCCCTTGCTAGGACTTTTCAGACACTCTGTATGGTATATCACTGTAACCGAAGTATTTTCGTATATCGCATTTTCTAATAACACAATGTGGGTAAATAAATATTTGTATTTTATTTCAAATTGATTACTAATTTTACTTCCAACTAGGTTAGAGCCGTCCCTGGAATAACCCCCGTTGGCAAAGCTTTAGATATCATGGATAAAATACTAAACTACGGATATTACTATACGCAACCCATAATACGCGTCGTGCTATCTCTCTTTCCTCGTTCTCATTTTTATCGCTCTGTCTCTCAATCTATTTGTTGCGCCGAAAGGAGCTAACGGCTACGACTTTCACGCTTCAGTTTTCGCCGGACACGTAAGCGACGAAAGCTCACGCTGTGATTGGTTGAATATCTGGCATATCGATGCGTTAGGTGACTGCGCAACATCACGACGTCATCGTTAGCTCGTGCAGTGGTTCCGTCAGCTCCCCTCGCGCACTTTCATCGGCCGGCTTGTAAAATTCTGTCATTATCCTAGCGAAAAAAAAAGTTTTCAATTTATTAAAGGTGCTATGGTATGTGTTTACAGTGTTGACTATTTATAAGAAAACAAAACATTTCGTAGTGTTTGTTGGACTTTCATGTTTTAACGAAAAGGCTGGGTTGTATTGTGTAGTAATAGTAATAAAGTTTATTATTGTTTGAACAGCGTGCGAGTCCGACATTGAATATTCGTTTCCTTTTGGACTTTACTTCCAGTCAAGAGCCTCGTAATCAGTGTTACCAACTGCCAGATTTATTTTTACCCGAAATATTTGAAAATTACCCACCTGAAGTTAGCTAATTTTACAGTGTTTTCGATTAGTAAAAGTAGTGCGCCACCAGTGTATTTTCGTTTATTTTTAACAGCATCGGCAAGAAAAAGATAGGGAAATGCGAGTTTTGCGTTAGTTCGGCCAGTCGAATTCGCTGCGAATGCGCTCTGCGCTTCCGCAGGGTGTAGTCTAGTGCACTCCAGTGCAGCACCAGGCTTTAAATCGGTTTAGGATTTAGGAAAACCGAGATCGACGGATCGAACAATATAAGCAATAATTTACCCGAAAATACCCGCCCAAAAAAATACCCACGAATTCCCCGTAGCCTCACTGAATTACCCGCATTTCGGGTAATTACCCGGAAATCGGCAACGCTGCTCGTAATGCGTCGTTTAGAAGCGCGTTCGTTTTTATAGTTATTTTGTCGAGTTTTTTGTCGTAAATAAGTACGCTAGGCAAGTGTAAATACCATGATGATATTGGAAACAACTTTTCCTGGTATCAAAAAATCTTGATTTGACTTACTGGAAGAAGATGGTATGAAGGTAAAGTTTATTATTAATTTAGTTGTCAGGAATTTCGCTTAAAAATTCGGTGGTTTTATGGCAAAAGGTGATATGTGAGAAAAGTAAAATTTTACAGGACAGCAAAAAGAAGCATTCTGCCATAAAAATTAGCGCGTCTTGGCAATTTAAAATAGAATTATTTTTAAGGCAAATCGAGCCATATGGTTTTTAGAGAACATAGATCTTATTGGCATATAATATGTAACACAAAAAACGTGATTTGGCCCAAATATCGACATAACACCTTTTGCCATAAAACCACCGAATTATGGACGATATAGGTAATTAAACCTGTTAATAAATGCCAAATATTCTGTTAAATATGATTTAAAATAGGCAAATAAAAAAAAGTACATGCTTAAGTGTTGGGAGTTTTTTGTTTAAAGCTGATTTGGAACCAAAATTTTTGTATAGGTACCCTTTTTCTTCCAAACATTTCTGGTCGGCCTAGTTGAACAAAATTTTACTCTTGTTTTGAACAGCTGCTCTCTGAATTTTTTGTGTTGTATTTTAACATTTTGAAATTGAATGTTTTAAAAGATTTAGTATGATTTCTTACTTTAAAGATAACAAATCTATTAATTTTTCAAATCTGTTACTTACTTAGGAATATTCTAGAGAGAATTGGCAACGTCACAGTGACAACTGATGTCAAAACAAAAGTTTTTCTGTAACTGACGTTCCCGGCTGTTTTTATATGGCCATGTGTTTATTGCCAGTGGTGAGCTGTTACTTAAAAAAAATTGAGGGCCGATATCAACCTTTTTTTATAGTGAAGCGCCATTTATGAATATTTTTATTCAATCTGAATTCATATCAGGAGTTACCCATTCCAATATATTAAATGATTTCCATAACACCCTGTATTTATATATATATATATATATATATATATATATATATATATATATATATATATATATATATATATATATATATATATACAGGGTGGTGCAACCAAGATGGGGTGGACGATTGTGAGTAAACGGTGAGGAATTTCGAAAAAATTTTTTTTTGGATATTATCGATAGTCAAACCCGCTATGTTTTAAAATTATAGCCATAATACAGGGTGGCCCGAAAAACTCGTGGCGAACCAAACTTGTGTTTTTTTAAATGGAACACCCTGTATATAATTGTTGCAATTGATTCTCCTGTTCGTTACGATCATTTTGATATAGGGTATTGGGTCTAAAACTTATAGTAAGGGAATGGGACGTGGTTAAAGTTGAAAAAATGCTCACAGTTCGGCCATTTTTAAAAAAAATTTGAAACAGGTATGGAAAAACCAAGTATTCCATAAAACGTTACATATCCTTGAATACATTAATCGCTTGCAATTTGTTTAAAATTATTCACTGTTATACAGGGTGGTCAAGTTTTGCAAATACGCCCTGGACTCATTTTTTTTAAATGGAACACCCTGTATGTTTTATTTTCATCTTAAAGATAACATTGCTAGCTTTCAAAAAATACCATACATGATGCCTTTCTGACCAACAGTTTTTTAGTAAACTAGCCGTGAAACCAAGGTTTCTTCATTCTAATACGAGTACCTATACTGAATTTACGTTGTTTATTATTAAATATCTAATATTAGGAGGCCATGACACTATCATAAATGAAACAAGATTGACGAACTTGTCAAAGCTACTGCCGCACAATCCATTATTTACAAGTTAAGTTTAGGTGGCCCAATAATTATGAGGTAAGAAGACTGAGACCCGAAACTTTTACATGTTTATTAGAGATATTTCAAAAAACAGAAAATATTGTTTTTAGGAAAAGTAATTAATAAACCAGTTATAAACAAGTTATACCAGTTAACCAGTTATAATCAAACCCAATAATTATGAGGTAAGGAGACTGAGACCCGAAACTTTTACATGTTTATTAGAGATATTTCAAAACACAGAAAATATTGTTTTTAGGAAATGTAAAGTAATTAATAAACCAGTTATAAACAAAGATAATCAGTTATCAGTATTATTAATAGTTGAAAAAATTAATTAAGCAAAAACAGAACATCTTTTAAAATTACTTAGGTATGTACTTACTTGTAAACCTAATCCACCATTTTGCTGAAGGTACATTTTGAGTCTATCCATAACTGAAAATTTCACTTTTCTCAAAGTCTGTTCTGAAACGTTACGAAAACTGTTTACTATTCTCGTCTTCATAACACTGTGGTTGGAACCTCTTTATAGACTTCTTCTTTAACATGCCCCCATAGAAAAAATCTAGTGGTGTTAAGTCGGGTGGTCTGGCTGATCACTTAACTGGTCCACCTCGCCCAATCCAACAATCTGTCTTCCAATTATCGACAAAATATCTTACATTCCTATGGCAATGCGGGGGCGCTCCATCATGTTGAAACCATAAGGATCCCCTTATCATTAAACGCAAATCTTCAAGCAATACTGGCAACTCGTTTCTCAAAAAATTTGTTTATAACTGGTTTATTAATTACTTTTCCTAAAAACAATATTTTCTGTTTTTTGAAATATCTCTAATAAATATGTAAAAGTTTCGGGTCTCAGTCTT
Source organism: Philopedon plagiatum (assembly GCA_963971165.1). NCBI lineage: Eukaryota > Metazoa > Arthropoda > Insecta > Coleoptera > Curculionidae > Philopedon > Philopedon plagiatum. The sequence continues at coordinate 92,783,618 of OZ020191.1, read as the reverse complement.
CTTACCTCATAATTATTGGGCCACCTACACTTAACTTGTAAATAATGGATTGTGCGGCAGTAGCTTTGACAAGTTCGTCAATCTTGTTTCATTTATGATGGTGTCATGGCCTCCTAATATTAGATGTTTAATAATAACGCAAATTCAGTATAATCGTATTAGAATGAAGAAACCTTGGTTTCACGGCTAGTTTACTAAAAAACTGTTGGTCAGAAAGGCATCATGTATGGTGTTTTTTGAAAGCTAGCAATGTTATCTTTAAGATGAAAATAAAATATACAGGGTGTTCCATTTAAAAAAAAGGAGTCCAGGGCGTATTTGCAAAACTTGACCACCCTGTATAACAGTGAATAATTTTAAACAAATTGCAAGCGATTAATGTATTCAAGGATATGTAACGTTTTATGGAATATTTGGTTTTTCCATACCTGTTTCAATTTTTTTTTAAAAATGGCCGAAGTGTGAGCATTTTTTCAACTTTAACCACGTCCCATTCCCTTACTATAAGTTTTAGACCCAATAAACCCTATATCAAAATGATCGTAACGAACAGGAGAATCAATTGGAAGAATTATATACAGGGTGTCCCATTTAAAAAAACACAAGTTTGGTTCGCCACGAGTTTTTCGGACCACCCTGTATTATGGCTATAATTTTAAAACATAGCGGGTTTGACTATCGATAATATCCAAAAAAAAATTTTTCGAAATTCCTCACCGTTTACTCACAATCGTCCACCCCATCTTGGTTGCACCACCCTGTATATATATATATATATATATATATATATATATATATATATATATATATATATATATATATATATATATATATATATATATATATATATATATATATATATAAAAAGAGAGGAGAATTATTGTGGGCATGTCCGCTAGCAATGAACAGTAAAATGAAAAGTTAGAATGGTAACCCGTACGACACGTGTTTCTGCTCATTGGCTTCATCAGGCCCACGTATGTGACTGTGCCTCTCAACATAAGTCGAGATGCACAACGTCACATACGCAGTTACGGGTGTAACCTTAAGAAAAGGGAAAAAAAAATCTATTTAACGAGGACCACAAACAGGAGCCAGTGCACCAATTTGTGGCTTCAGCCAAAAGACCCCTTTTTTGGGGGCAACAATTAGCGTCGCCGACGAAGGCAACTATAGCCAACTGTCGTGGTATCCTATAAGCCCAAGAGAAGAAAAACAAATGCTAGAAACTAGCGCGGATCGATACATAAAAAAAGAGAGGAGAATTATTGTGGGCATGTCCGCTAGCAATGAACAGTAAAATGAAAAGTTAGAATGGTAACCCGTACGACACGTGTTTCTGCTCATTGGCTTCATCAGGCCCACGTATGTGACTGTGCCTCTCAACATAAGTCGAGATGCACAACGTCACATACGCAGTTACGGGTGTAACCTTAAGAAAAGGGAAAAAAAAATCTATTTAACGAGGACCACAAACAGGAGCCAGTGCACCAATTTGTGGCTTCAGCCTGATGAAGCCAATGAGCAGAAACACGTGTCGTACGGGTTACCATTCTAACTTTTCATTTTACTGTTCATTGCTAGCGGACATGCCCACAATAATTCTCCTCTCTTTTTTTATGTATCGATCCGCGCTAGTTTCTAGCATTTGTTTTTCTTCTCTTGGGCTTATAGGATACCACGACAGTTGGCTATAGTTGCCTTCGTCGGCGACGCTAATTGTTGCCCCCAAAAAAGGGGTCTTTTGGCTGAAGCCACAAATTGGTGCACTGGCTCCTGTTTGTGGTCCTCGTTAAATAGATTTTTTTTCCCTTTTCTTAAGGTTACACCCGTAACTGCGTATGTGACGTTGTGCATCTCGACTTATGTTGAGAGGCACAGTCACATACGTGGGCCTGATGAAGCCAATGAGCAGAAACACGTGTCGTACGGGTTACCATTCTAACTTTTCATTTTACTGTTCATTGCTAGCGGACATGCCCACAATAATTCTCCTCTCTTTTTTTATGTATCGATCCGCGCTAGTTTCTAGCATTTGTTTTTCTTCTCTTGGGCTTATAGGATACCACGACAGTTGGCTATAGTTGCCTTCGTCGGCTACGCTAATTGTTGCCCCCAAAAAAGGGGTCTTTTGGCTGAAGCCACAAATTGGTGCACTGGCTCCTGTTTGTGGTCCTCGTTAAATAGATTTTTTTTTCCCTTTTCTTAAGGTTACACCCGTAACTGCGTATGTGACGTTGTGCATCTCGACTTATGTTGAGAGGCACAGTCACATACGTGGGCCTGATGAAGCCACTGAGCAGAAACACGTGTCGTACGGGTTACCATTCTAACTTTTCATTTTACTGTTCATTGCTAGCGGACATGCCCACAATAATTCTCCTCTCTTTTTTTATGTATCGATCCGCGCTAGTTTCTAGCATTTGTTTTTCTTCTCTTGGGCTTATAGGATACCACGACAGTTGGCTATAGTTGCCTTCGTCGGCGACGCTAATTGTTGCCCCCAAAAAAGGGGTCTTTTGGCTGAAGCCACAAATTGGTGCACTGGCTCCTGTTTGTGGTCCTCGTTAAATAGATTTTTTTTCCCTTTTCTTAAGGTTACACCCGTAACTGCGTATGTGACGTTGTGCATCTCGACTTATGTTGAGAGGCACAGTCACATACGTGGGCCTGATGAAGCCAATGAGCAGAAACACGTGTCGTACGGGTTACCATTCTAACTTTTCATTTTACTGTTCATTGCTAGCGGACATGCCCACAATAATTCTCCTCTCTTTTTTTATGTATCGATCCGCGCTAGTTTCTAGCATTTGTTTTTCTTCTCTTGGGCTTATAGGATACCACGACAGTTGGCTATAGTTGCCTTCGTCGGCGACGCTAATTGTTGCCCCCAAAAAAGGGGTCTTTTGGCTGAAGCCACAAATTGGTGCACTGGCTCCTGTTTGTGGTCCTCGTTAAATAGATTTTTTTTTCCCTTTTCTTAAGGTTACACCCGTAACTGCGTATGTGACGTTGTGCATCTCGACTTATGTTGAGAGGCACAGTCACATACGTGGGCCTGATGAAGCCAATGAGCAGAAACACGTGTCGTACGGGTTACCATTCTAACTTTTCATTTTACTGTTCATTGCTAGCGGACATGCCCACAATAATTCTCCTCTCTTTTTTTATGTATCGATCCGCGCTAGTTTCTAGCATTTGTTTATATATATATATATATATATATATATATATATATATATATATATATATATATATATATATATATATATATATATATATATATATATATATATATATATATATATATATATATATATATATATATATATATATATATATATATATATATATATATATATATATATATATATATATATATATATATACATATATATAACTTGCAAAATAACGGGATATCGGTCAATAAAATAGTATATTAGCTACTCTTTTACATATACCAAGCTTTCGTAACTATTTGGTTACTTCGTCAGGGCTAAAATTATAAATATAATATAATTATAAATTATAATTATAAATTAACATTTTACAATTTTCTATTAAGGATTCATACCATTTTACTAATATTTTAATTCAAGCAACATTAAATTTTTATTTTATACAAACTTTTATATGATATCTACTGATAACAATAATTTTTTAATAAGGAACATATAACTCACCGCATTGGTAAAATATTAACGTAATAAAAATATGATTATCATTCCTAATAATTTATAATTTTAGCCCTGACGAAGTAACCAAATAGTTACGAAAGCTTGGTATATGTAAAAGAGTAGCTAATATACTATTTTATTGACCGATATCCCGTTATTTTGCAAGTTTTATTATAACGGTCGTTATCCTACTGATATTATATATATACATATATATATATATATATATATATTATATATATATATATATATATATATATATATATATATATATATATATATATATATATATATATATACATGCATAGCTATCTTTTCGGCCTCCGTATGGCACGCAGGCACCCAAGCCTCCACTATAACCAATGTGTTTTACGGTGTGTATTTTGCATATTTAGGAACGATAATTTATGGGCTATCTCGGCACCACTCGAGGGGTAGCAAATTCATTACAAGAATATATACAGCTTTTCGGTATAATGTTAAATGTAACACGCTTCCGAGCAAATAATGTCTTACTTGCCTTCGATTTGTGTATGTGTATAAGGGCTACGCTCGTACTGGCCTCCGACAGTGTTGCCTCTGTTAACGCCCGCTAATTTAAGGCAAATGAACCGGTTTCATGACCTTGATCTATTTTTAGCTCTCGACTACCAAATATTTAGTAAATTTATTATATTTTTGCATGTCGGGTGTTATGCGTGTCTACGCTTGAGCGTATACACGGTGTTTCGGCCTCCGGATTTAACGTTCGTATTATTTTATATTATTTCTTGTTCGGTTCAGAGGAAGCCCGTTGATTTGAGCTGGTTGAGCTGAGCGATAGTTTAGTTTTAATTTGAAAATATCTTTATTTTAAAACTAAAATAATAGGCTCTGAAATTACAATAATTTTGAAATCATTTTTTTACAAGCTTTTATTTAACTTCACCTGTTAGTTTGCTTGTATGTATGTATGTATGTATGTATGTATGTTTAGGATAAATATTGCAATCAAAATTTCGAATGGTAACTAATTAAGCTAGAGCTTTGAAATTTTGCACACGTGTACAAGTCCGGTGACAATACAATATAGTATATGTAATATTGTTCTAAATCCAATATGGCGGACGCCTCAAGATGGCGGATTACCTTTTTCTCTACAATCCCCTTGACATGGGTATCAAATGAAAGGGCTTGACGAGTAGAATACGATAAGCTACATGACGTTATTCTTAACCCAACATGGCGGACGCCACAGGATGGCGGATTACCTTTTTCTTCACAACCCCCTTGATATGAGCATCAAATGAAAGGGTTTGACGAGTAGAATAAGATAAGCTGTGACGTCATTCTGAACGCAATATAGAGGACGCCACAAGATGGCGGATTACCGTTTTCTTCACAATCCCCTTGATATGGGTATCCAATGATAGGGTTTGACGAGTGGAATACAATAACAGGTAAAATGTCTTATAATAATGATGCATTATCAGACATGCATAGAATAAGACGTAACTAAAAATTTAAAAATAAAAGGTAAAAGATACTTTTTAAAAACAACCTTTTATTATTTAGATGTACTAAAACGAAAAAAATAAGTATATTTTGTTCATTGTGGCATGCGTGGATCCTAATAAAAGTAGTATCAAAGTTATCACTAAAACAGATATAATATATTATGTTAAATTTACTGGCTTAAAAGCTACTGAGGTATCTACTTACTACTTGTTGGACGAATTGCCAAACAAAATAAATGAACTTTTCGCGCGCGGCCAGCTTTTAAGGCAATAAATTTAACATAATATAATAACTTTGTAACAACTTTGATACTACTTTTATTAGGATCCACCCATGCCACAATGAAAAAACCATACTTATTTTTTTTTGTTTTAGTACATCTAAATAACAAAAGGTTGTTTTTGAAAAGAATTTTTTACAACACTTTATTTTATTATAATTTAAAAGGGATGTATGTATGCTAAAATTTGGTACATTGACATAATTTCATGGGACAAAAATACCAAATCAAAATTATGAAAAATATCAATCCATAGGCATAGAAATTGGTTTTTTAAATAATTTAATAATTTTATAATAAAATTTAACTCTAATTGTTATCTCGTGTTAGTTTGGGTAAAAACCTTTTAAGCTAGAGAATTTAAATTCAGTTGCTTTAAATTGCTCAATATTTTTGGTAACGTTTTATCAATCATACTGCCGGCTTCTTCATACAACCCTCTAAAGAAGCCACTAAGATCATATTTATGCAAAATGTCAGTAATACAATAATTGTGGAGACAAAATTAAACAATTTCTATTATGAGTTTTTTTTCCAGTTGATCCAGGTACACGTAAAGTTTTAAGAAAAAAATCGTACGATTATGGTTTTTTGTCAGTTTAATAGTTCTTTCAGTTAAAGCAATAAACAAGCTTAAAAATGTATTTTGATCCTTTTGAATACGAACAACCATTTTTGGGAAAAACTTTAAAATCTTCTTTTAAAGTCCCTGTTTGATTCTTATAAAATTATAAAGGTGCCCAAAATATTGGATACCTATAGAAATAAATTATGGGATCCAATAAAATTAAATATCAAGGACGTGAATTGAAGACCATTATTATATTTTCTCTAAAACGGTGGTTTATCATAAAAAAATATACAGGGTGTCTATTTGGGAACTGTATCAACCTATATAGGAAAAACTAAAATGAAATAAAATTAAAAATTTGGCAGGTAGTATACTAAAGTCGCTGGGGGCCTTTCGGCTAAATTATTTTCGAGAATCTGGTGCTTCCTATTAAGTATACCGGAAAAAGATGTCAACTTGCTTATTTTAAATAGGACCGCCCGTATATTATCTTCTTTTTAGGTTGTACGTAATACTCAAAACACATTTCATGTGTAATAATATCTTCATGGGCGCCCGCAGGGAGGGGCCAGGGTGGGGGCCGTGGCCCCCCTGAGATTGCGAGATTGTCATAATTCGTACTTTTTGTTGGACGAATTGCCAAATATCTATTATTCTTGTAATAAATAATATTTCTTTTTATGATAAATGTTGTGAATTTTTGGGATGTTTGAACATCTTTACAATGCCACGCACCAAAACATCAATTAGGATTAGGAATATTATTTAAACCCAGTCCTAACTCAATGCAACCTGCACGGCAGCCAAATTACTATAACTTTTCTACAGTCTGCATGTTTACTTTATGAAGAAGTTTTTAACATGTTTTTTTTTTAGTGTTCCGTGCTAAAATTATCAAAACGGAATCACCTTGGTGTCCGTCCGTCGGTCTGTCACAAGCGGTTTTCTCTGAAACTATTGGATGTAAAAATTTGAAATTTAGCACAGAAATAGAGTGTGGTGGCCCAATTATAGACGTGAAATATAAAACGTTGAATTTTGACTCTGGGGGTTAATTTTAGGGGGTAAATTGGGAAATGGGAAAAAAATTAAGGCTGATTGAAGGAAGAATTTAACAATACGATGTATTTTTATGCATTTTTTATGCGATTTTTTAAACATTTTTCAGGAAAAAACGCCTAAAAAGTGCTGTCCCCCACCCTCATCACCAAAAGAAACGCTCAGAAAAATCTGAAAAAAAATCATGAATATTGAGAATTAGGTGTAGATTGAGCCAAAATTAACGATATTGAAAAATTCTAGCGGAATCAATTGTCATAAACAATTTAATTGCTTATTTCCTTATAACTCCGGGGGGGGGGGGGGGGGGGGTCTCCGGTGGCCGAGTTGGTACGGCGCCACCTTTGCAACCCAGAGGCGTGGGTTCGAATCCCGCTTCGACCATGGATATTTTATGATTGTTGTTGGAAGGTGGTAGAGGAATTCTTCCTCGACCGAGGTGGTACCACCCCTCACATCCTCTTAAAGGGCTGGTGAAATCCGTACGGGTGTTTCCAGCTCTGGATGTGTGAGTCGATTCCCCTGTACACCCACGGTACATAGTACTCAGACTTCGGTCTTCGTGGGTTGTCAGAAAAAAAACTGCTGAACCTTTGGTTTTAGAGAAAAAGTTTTTCGCCAAAAAATGTTTCTCACGATGAAAGGAACAACTTTTGTTTTTGCACGTGTTTCAAAATTTTTAATTTGGCTCAGGCGAAACGCTCCCCCTCAGCTCCGCGCATACGCGATGTGATACGGAGTTGATGCTGTCGGCGGCGGGTATCGCGGGAGATGGGCGGAGATTGGGCGGCCAAGGTTTGCTCAGGTTAAATGGGGGGCTAATGGCACGGAACACTAATTGTGCAAGTATAGCTTGCACTTGACCGAATTTTTCTGATTTTAATTATTAGTGTATTTGTATAAATCACTACAAATATAATATTTAAAATTATTTTTTTCATTTTGCTCCCCCTGAGAAAAAAGTCTGCGGGCGCCCATGAATATCTTATATAGGTACCATCCTATCTTAAACTTTTTTAAATATTGACTGTTGGATACTTTGAACTCCTGTAAAATCTAAACGGCTTGACTAGAGCAAAACGGGTTTCATATCCCCATCTTGATTTTTAATACTCTATTTAAGGACGTTAACTACCTACACGTAAACCAAAAAGTGTAATACTTTTAATCAATCTGGTTATTGACGCCATTAGATAAATTATTAAAGCTTTATACACCTTTTTGCTCTAAGTCAAACCGTTTAGATTTTACAGTGGTTCAATCTGAAATACGGATTTCATCCAAATTACTAAAGTGATTTTCGAAATATGTAATTTGAAAAAACTGAAAAGAAATTGTAAAACTTTAACACCCTGTATCTCGAAAACCAAGCGTTTGCGCATCCATCTTCATATTAACTTTTCGTCTTATTTTTTTACAAGGAATCTCCCTTAAAGCAATAGCACATCTTTTTTGAAACACCCTGTATGTTTTTCTAGTGTAAATAGTTTTATTTATTTATTTAAAAAATATACTAAACTGACAAAAACATTATTATTTTTTTCTCACCAAAGAAAACCTATTTAATGCACGAAAAATGCGGTCTCCAAAAATACCTACTATTTATTTAGGTATATCAAATATTAAATAAACAGATTCTGCAGTTTTCCAAATAAAAAAATTAAGCTGTTTTGTTTTTAATTTGACGCTTTATGCTTTATGTACAGGAAATGAAGCACTTTCCATGAAATATTGTTGTGAACTTTTTTTTGCCTAAAATCAGCACAGAAATCATTCCAGAAATAGCTTGGATTACTTAAGATATCCCGCGTACAAGTTCAAAATGAGTACCTATAACCCATAAAACCAAATAAACCCTCCTAAGATACCCATAAATCCTTAAATTCGTTACTACAAAAAACCATTTCAATAATTTCTACTGGTTTAATGTAATTTTGCAACCAAATAAGATTTGTTATAACCAAATGTCAAAATAATAAATATCGGAATGGGTGTATCTTTAATTGATATTCTCTTCGTACGTATTTGCCTCCTAGCAATGTTGCCAATTTTCCGGAGGTATAATATGCAATTCCTATTTGGAGACCAGATCGTACAGCAGATTGTCCTAGTGTATATATGTATAAGATCGTAGCGCCACGTGGTGGAATTATGGTGAACTACGTTGTGTAACTGTGCGTGTGTACACTACCAAAACGTCTCCAGACTAAAATTGGTACAACGCATATTTATGACCCTACGAACCGTTTGCGACCAATATACATGGGGATACGCTTTGGCCTCCGATTTTTCGCATTCGCCTCCGATTTTTGAGGCGTATGCATCCAAAGCGTATATATTTTGGAGGCGTGTAAGACAAAATGCATGTATATATATATATATATATATATATATATATATATATATATATATATATATATATATATATATATATATATATATACAAGGTGTTATGGAAATCATTTAATATATTGGAATGTGTAACTCCTGATATTAATTCAGATTGAATAAAAATATTCATAAATGGTGCTTCACTATAAAAAAAGGTTGATATCGGCCCTCAAAAAAATTTTTTTAGTATCAGCGCGCCACTGTCATAAATACATAGAAAAATTAAAAACAGCGAGAAATGTCAGTTACAGAAAAACACTTTTGTTTTGACGTCAGTAGTCACTGTGACATTGCCAATTCTCTCTAGAATATTCCTATGTAACGGATTTGAAAAAATAATAGATTTGTTATCTTTAAAGTAAGAAATCATACTAATCGTTGAAAATATTCAATTTCAAAAAGTTAAAATACTATAACACATACTTAAAACAATCCAGAGAATAATAATAATTTTCAACTAAGCCGACCAGAAATTTTTAGAGGAAAAGACTACCTATCCAAAATTTACCTTAGCTTCAAACAAAAAAATTCTAATAGGTAAGCGTGTACTTTTTTTGATTTACCTATTTTTAATCATATTTAACAGAAGATTTGGGTTTTATTAACAGGTTCATTTATATTAATTTTTAAGCGAAATTCCTTATAAATTAATTATAAACTTTACCTTCATACCGTCTCTTACAACTTACAATGGTAAACTAATCATTCGACTTTTTCATCAGTGCAGTAATTAGTTTCAGTCTACGTTAGTACTGAAGTAACGTAAAAATGCTCGAGAAGTTTTTTATACAGGAAAATTTGCTTCAAATACATCGTTGTGTTTACAGTAGCGACTGATTTTTTCCGATAAATACACAGAACCCTCGTTTTCACTTTTAAACTCTTAAAAGTGATATAAAACACAATCAAATAACTTTAAATAAAATCAAGACGACCTCGACCTCGACCATAACATCGTTTGTTTACAACACAGAAGTTTACAAAAATGGCGGAATAACTTGTACCTTGTCGTATTTCCGACTATTTCCCTCCGAAGATCAACACACCGGTTGATTCTGGCCGGGTCGGTTCGCAAATTGATAATAAAAAGGAATGCTAATTTTCAAACACCACTGTATTCCTTAACTACTCACGTACAAAGCATGTGAAATATTGACCGTTCTACATTTATTTCCAAACAACCGAAACATGAAGTGGTTTAATGTTCAAAACATTGAATTATATTAATAAAGGCCGGGATTCTAACGCCTTCCATTCTAAACAAGAACTATCAACTTCAACAAAAACTGTCAAGCTAAAACGAAATTATCGGCAAAATGCGTTGCAAACTATAATAGAGGGCGACAGCTCCCGGAGAACTTACTTGACCCTGAAAATCCATCAACGTCGAAAAGCGGCGTTGCCGCTGTGACTTAAAATGAATGAGATTGTGAGAGAGTGTCTTACAAAGCAATACACTCGTAAAATGTTTAAAACAAATAAAGAATTTAACCAGGTTATGACATACCTATATGGAGAACTATCGATAGCGACTATCGACATATCGATAGTTTTATACCATCGAAACTAACGATAGTTGTATTTAAACTATCAATAGTCGATACCATTTAAAATTAAAAACGAAATAGTAGGCAACGTGCCTTTCGAAGTCCGGAAAATGCTAACCAAGTACAAGTTTGTGTCTAGAATTTACTTGGAAATGTACTGGCACAAAGTGATACATCACACCAGACAGAATTAGCGGATCAATAGACAGTTTTCGAAACCCACAAAAAGCAACTCCGGTTACCACTATTTGACAATTTTGACATTTCAAATGTCATTTATTACTTACCGTTTCTTTGAGCCGCCGGTATCTTACGGACGATAGACATAGCAGTTACGAAAACGATACGCATGCGCATATCAGTAGTTGATGTTTGGGATCTTGGATATCTAATCTCATTCCTCGTGTTTTGTTTTGATTCTTGTAGTTCGAAGTATTTTTGTTTGTTAATTTAGATAATGAATTATTATTATTATATTTAATCAATAATTAAACAAAGATGTAGAAAATTAGTATATATGTGGTTGATCATATAACAAATAATTTTGGACAGTGCTGGTCTGCTGGTGCTGACCTTCCAAACATAGACTCCAAATCAATCAGTCTGGTTAGCCTCCTTAACAGAATACATCAGAGTCCTTCACCTGAATTTTTATGCCCACTATCCGTTGTGAATTCGTGAGGAATTCTTAGTGCTTGAACCAATCTAGGAATATTATTTTTCTCAAAACGAAAATACATTTTACACTTGTTTTCCGATGCATCAGATGTTTCAACTCTGTTTTCGTTAACGGGATGTAAAACTTCTAATAGAAGCGCATCTTCTAGGTCGCTATCAGAATCAGATGATTTTACGAGAACTACACCTTCTTTAATCATTTTCTAGCTATAAATTAAATGTTGTTTAATAACAATAACACAAAACGCTCAAATTATTGCATGTCTTTTAAAGCATATTTACTGAAGAAATTATAGGTTAAAAACCAAAAAGTTTAAAACACATTATTTTTAATTAGCTGTCATTTTTTGGTGTTAACCTTTTCGTTACGGCAAGCGGAAGCGTCTCGAAAACTAAATTTCTGATCTGTCAAATAGCGGTTATGTTAACGTATAAGTTGATGTTATCCGGAAAAATGCATTGTGCTCTCGAAAACTGTCTAATCTTCAAATTCGCATGTGCCGTCACCATCTTCGGAACTACTACCAGTAAAAACCAACACAGATTGAAATGAGTCTTCGTCTTTGGTCAAATTTCCAAGTGAGCGAATATCTGCTGTAAATACAAAATCAACTTAAGATCAGATTCCATTATTTTAGTTCGGCAGTATTTGGAAGGTATGATGCCAGTAGAAGCGAATCTCCTTTTTTATTAGTATTGCCATTAGCAAGTCTTATTATTTCATTAAAAAATAAAAATATCGATAGTAACGAATTTTCACTATCGATTAATCGACACGTAGTACTATCGATAGCTTTCCATTCGGCATTCGACGGTAGTGCCTCCCTTTTGAATTTCCGAAAACTAAACACGTTTTCAGATGGCTTTGGTCACGGTTGCGGTTCACATTTAAACAATGGGTTAAACTTCATTTGTCAATCAATTGGTTGACAAATGATGTTCAATCTGCAATAGGCGATTTTAAATCAGTGACCTCGTCATGACTACGTCACCTTATTTGGCAATGTTGCTCCATATACTCAATGTTTAACCTAAAAAATCAAAGTATTAAGATTAAATGAGACAGTGTTGCCCAATGGTCTGACTAGGTCACGACTTGATCGCTGATTTAAAAATGGTTAATGCAGCCCCATGAAACTTCTTATGGCAAGTATCGCAACACGCTTAGTTACGACATACGTACCGGCCAGACTTTTTTCGAATAAAGTTCGGACATACAAATTTTTCCTTGTCTCTTTTTAAGTGCCCAACCAACGATACTACAGAAAGAGATGGGTGCGTTAGACGACAAATCCAATAATCAACAATATAATTATTTTACCACCCTAATTCCCGGTCTGGCCGTCTGGAAGCTAAAGTGGACTCGTGGTACTCGTGGACTCGTACTCGTCCGCCATCCATGTCCATAAATTTCTTTTTAGATGTAAAAATGGCTGCTGGTCATTTTTGATTTTGCTGTAGCTTTTTATTTAATTGTAGCATTCTAACATTTCTAACAAGAAGATGGATTATTTTTTCTCTTCCTGGTAAGTAATTAAAATATATCGTCCCTCCAATGCCAAAAACGCGAATGTGCAAATTTTCTGTTTTTCACCTAGGTGCACCAGCAGCAATAATAAATTTCAAGGTTTTCAATGCCAAAAGCACGAATGTGTCTGCAAGCCTATATCCTCTCCACAACCTATTGGCTGTTTCGCGAAAGTGTCAACTTTAGTTTGGTTCCAATGCTCAAAGCGCGAATATACTTTATTCGTGGTTTTGCCGTTGTAAATATTTCTTGACATTCAAGTAGATATTCGCGAATGTGTCACATTCGTGATTTTGGCAGTGTTGTTAATAGTGTTTAAGCGTTTTCGTGGTTTTGGTGCCTTACTGTTTTTTAGACAAAAAATGAGTTCCCGTGTAAAAAGACTAGTGCAGCTTGGCAGGAAACTAAACGGTAAGTAGTAATAATTGTATATTACGGGTATTTTTATGCATATATTCAAGATATGTGTTGGAAAATCGGACACATTGACATTTAGTGTAATGTTTTTTATTTTCTGTCACCCAAAAGAATAACAACATTTACTTGTTTTCTTTGCAGAATCAGATAACGTATTGACTTTGGTGCAACCAGGGCGTTATGAAATTCTTCCTCATACTAACGAAAATTCAGTTCCAGAAGATCCAACCCGTTCTAAAGATTTGTCTGAACCTCCACTCTCCACTAAATACTGCAGATAGAGTAATGAGTCATAAAGCAGGTCCTGAAGTGATAGCCATGGAAGGTAAATTTTCGATTGCTTTTATTTGCAGTAGTTAAAAGTCTTAAAATTATGAAATTTTTTTGTTCGGCTTACTTACAGTAATTTAGGGGAAGTTGGTATAAAATGGCATCCTTTTACAATAGGGGAAATGTATGTTAAGTAGGTAAGAGTATAAAAAAATATGTTTTTATTTTTGAACATCACAATTTGATAGAAATAGAAAAAACCTAAAAAAAAGTCCAAAACGCTAAAAAACGTTTTTCTTTGCGCAAGTGCATATGTGCCATTTTATCCAGCTGGATTGGATAAAAGGGCATAGACATTTGCGCATACAATTTCTGGACCTGTGTGAAATTTTTTAAAATGGCCGAAAATCTAATATACCACGTTTCGATCCGTGCGACTTTCGGTCATATTTCAAATGTCGGAAATTACATGGGGCGTGGGAAAGCGCGCGTAATTTGAAATAAAAGCAGTGTGCCGTTTTATCATAGTATGCCGTATTACACCAATTCGCCCTACTTATAATTTATTTCTTATTTGTTTTAGGTGAATGCCCCACGATAAGCTTTTCGATAAACTTACCTCAAGAATCTTCTGGAAATAATGCTGTAAGTAATTTGGAAGTACAAGAAACCGAAATTTTGCATCCTGCAAGTCTCCCATCTAGTTCCGGAAATCAACTGTTGGAAGATTTAGATTACTCCGCTTCATCATCTGACAATTATGAACCCTCGTCAAGTTTTTCAGAAACAGACAGTGCTACTTCGGAGAGAAATTCAGATCACGAACAAGAAAACCATTCCAACCAGATGACTGAAAAGCCCAATCAAAAGAACATTTCTAAAAGAAAGGTAAAAAATGAGGCTCAATGGAAAAAAAATATTAAAAAAGCTAAAAGGGTTAAAGGAGAATCATACATTGGGCATCGCGGAATTCAAAAACCTGCAAGACCTCTTTTAGCAGCTCCATGTCTGGCAAAACCAAAACATAAATGTAAGGATTTGGTTAATTATCAGGACCGAGAAAAAATATATAGAGAATTTCGTAGTTTAAGTTGTTCTGAGGATCAGAGACAATTTCTTTGTAACCACATAGAACAGAATCCAAAGAAACGCATTACGAGAAATCTAGAGAACTCACGAAAAAGCTACACCTGTAGTTATTACTTTACAGTCAATGGAACAAAGGTCACTGTGTGTAGAGAATTTTTCATGTCCACACTAAATGTAACCGATGCTTTTATGAGAAGTTCTATTAAAAAACGCTCTAGCAGTGGAATCCTTGAAAAAGATAGACGCGGAAAGCACACGCCTTCGAACAAGTTACCCGAAAGTAGTGAAAAATTTATACGTGACCACATTTTGTCTTTTCCGTCAGTCGAGTCCCACTACTGCCGTAAGAAAAGTACGCAAAGGTACTTGGACGCATCCTTAAATATTTCTATAATGTACAGAATGTACAGAGATAATATCTGCAAGTCCGAAAATTTAAGACCAGTTACGTTGGAGAAATATAGACAAATATTCAAAGAATATAATTTGGGTTTTTTTAAACCCAAAAAAGACCAATGCAAAAAATGCCTGGCACAAAACAATTTATCCGAAGAAGAGAGAAAGGCAAATGAATTAGAATACAAAAAGCACCTGGACAAAAAGGAGGCCGCCAGAGGAGCTCGCGACTACGACAAATCTTTAGCAAAGGAAAATCAGAGCATTTTAGCTTTTAACTTTGATCTCCAGGCAGTGCTGACTACACCAAAAGGGTCTGCAGGGCAAATTTTTTACTTAAGAAAGCTGGCGGTGTATAATTTGACGGTATATAATTTGGGAAATCAGGACGTAAGGTGTTATCTTTGGGATGAGACACAAGGGAAAAGAGGTGCGAATGAAATTGCATCATGTATATACGACTTTATTATGTCACACGATGAGATCACTGCGGTTCGCATGATGTCCGACGGATGCGGCGGACAGCAAAAAAACTCATTTTTTGCAACCATGTGTCTCCAACTTTGCCTCAATCATCCATCTTTAAAAACAATCGACCATCAGTTCTTTGAGACTGGGCATACCGAAATGGAGTGTGACTCTATACATTCCAAAATCAAAAAGAAATCGAAGCACGTGCCAGTTTATACGCCTGAAGGATGGGCGCAAGTCATTAGAGATTCGCGAATCACGCCTCAACCTTTTAATGTAAGAACCATGATGTTCGACGATTTTCTAGACTTCAAAGCCTTTTCAGCAAGTTCATTTAATTTTACCCAGATTCCCTGGAGAAGAGTTTGCTGTCTCCGTTACATTAAGGAGCATCAGTCAAAAGTATTTTATAAGACAGACTATTCTGAAGAGTTTATTGAAGTAGATTGTTCTAAAACAAAACGGGGTCGTCCAAAACAACAAATAGTGTTAAGCAACGCCTATACAAGTCCACTAGCCATTAGCGAGGCTAAATCGAAAGATTTACAAAAAATGTGCAAAGATTTAACTATACCCAAAGCATAGGTACCACAATTTTTATGAAGGTTTGAAAACAAGCAAAAATGTTCGGGATAAGTTACCAGCACCAGATGCCGAAGAAAGCGACACTGATAGTGATTCAGCATAAATACGGAATTAGTTGTGTTAATTTCTTTTTTGTTTTTTATTTTTGTTTTTCTTATCACAATTTTCTTCTGATTTGAAACTACTGTAAGCCATTTAGAAGAACATTTAGTTTTTTTTAAAAAAGTGTTCAAGTTTAAGTTAATTTTAGACGAAAGTCACAATTTATGTCAAATAAAATAGTTTTGGTAATGAAGTTTAGTTCTTTTTTTTAACACGAAAAATATATATTTTTACCTTTTTACAAAACCAAAATAACGAATGTGCTTTTTTTTCAAAATAGGATTTTTTTTTTATGAAAATTCAATATAACTGTAATTTAGAACTCGAACACTAACCAATACTAATGATACGGCGGCACTAAAAAAAAATGGGTATTTTTAGTGTTTATCCAAACATTAAATTGAAGTTTTCTCAAAACTGCAAATTTGCACATTCGTGGTTTTGGCAATGGAGGGACGATATTGTTTGTAGTATGGGTTACTTTTATTACAATACCATTGTTTTTCAAGAGAAATGCTTCGAAATGTTTTCATGACTAACTTTAGAAGGAAAGGAAGTGATGAAATTTTTCATTTATAAGCAAATAATAGTTTGGACACCTTATTTACTCTTTGCTGTTAAGCTTCAAAAACAAACAATTCGGATATTGCACAATGATTTTGTGTGTTGCATTGAGTGCTCGACAAGGCTGCCAGTAGAATTTTTAAAGTAGTGTTTCAGTGAAATCTTTTAAATAAAATACTCAATCAATCAGTCGTTTAAATAAAATACTTGCATTGTTATGATGGTATATAATATATTCCGGCAGCAATTTTCTTTTATACCTTCATATTACATGAAAAAAAGTTGATATACAATGGATCAGCCTTGTACGAAAACTGTGCAATAAACATAACTTTTTTCTTGGCAGTAGTAGTAATAGATCAATTGTAGCCATCATATATGTAGTGAATTTTTATTTTATTATAGGTACACATAAAATTGTTGTAAAAGTAACCTTTCCTAAAGTTATTGTGTGTTATAATTTAATTACTTAAAGTGTTAATAATCATGTACTCATTAATTTTAGGTTTCTTGTTGAATTGTGGGTAGGATCACAACTGGAAAACAAGTATATTGCAGCAGGGAGTGGGACTATTATAGATTTTGTTTTTATCAAAACAAAGAATCGACCTACGAGCCATGGTAATGTAGCTTTATTTCATATCTATTAAGTTTCTCAGTGGTATATTTTACAGTGTCTAAGTATTCAGTGTTTGTGTTTCAGTTCTAGTGCATTAACATCACGTCTAGGTTTTACAGCTTTCAATACTCTAAAAAGTTATTGCACATATTCTTTTGACAAAAATTCCAATTATAGTTTCATAGAAGAATATCAGACTGAGCAAACGTAACAAATATTATAATGTATTGTATTATAAAAACCCGAAATCCTTTTTTCTTTTTCATGTCATACGAGGACTCTAAAAGCAACCCAATCGAAGACTAACTTATTTGGTTTGACATTATCAAGACAAGTTACGTCTATTTTTTGACAGGATTGTGATTAAGGCCTTTTTCTTAGGTATACTCAGTTTATATTGTCTTATTTCTTCTGTATGCCTTAAATTAATTTTGAGAAAATTGTGTTCATCGTGTGTGTAAGGTATATTGTTTAATTTTGATTTCTATAAATTTTGTTGTTTTAAAATTTAGGTATGTGTGAGTGTCTATAAAGTGTTACATCGTTTTAAGCTATTTTTTTTGATAATAAAGTTACAGATCTCAACTTCATCGTTTGATTTTCCTTTTCATATTCATGCTAAATGTGATATTTTAAAGTGGATTTAAAACTTAAGAATTTATTTGGCATCAAACCTACTTGGTTTTGATTCCAAATAATTTTTTAAGATTTATTTGCTACTTTAAAATATTTAAAATAACCAAAAATCTGAAGTTTTAAATTGCGCCTGCGCCACCTTTAATTCCCAACCCCACCGTTCCCAAAAGCGGCCAGACCAATTAGTGTCGCTTGACGTTTGATTGACATTTCATATGACCGACTCGATCCGTGCTGCGACAAATAACAACGCTAGTTGGTATTCTTCCTGTATTAGTATTCGTTGCTGCAATGTGTAATCTATTCGAATGAAGCGCCTCATATAATTACGATCGAACTTCACCAGTTCGTTTGATCGCACAATCAATTGCTTGACAAATGATGTTCAACCCATTGTTCAAATGTCAACCGCAACCGTGACCAAAGTAGAGATGAGCGATATCGTGATTTTTTGATATCTATGATATCTGATATCGTTATTTTTTGATATCAGTGATTTAAAAGCGTGACGTGATCACGACTTTCAAGTAGGTAACAATTTGCGAATAGATTCAACAAAATATCGTGAATTGCGATATATCATATCACTTACTTACTTTTAACAATTTTGGAACGGTTTTCCGGTTCAGTAGCTATCTGCACATGTGCTTAGTGCTGTTCATGTCATGCACGGAAATAAAACAACAATATATCAAATTTATAATCAAATTAACTTATTAAATTTATAAAAACAACAAAGTGGGTAGTAAATTCGCTGGTACACAAACAAAACAAACCAAACAAACACAGGTTTGTTCAAACTAAAATAAACATTCTTGCCTAATATCTAAGCTGGTAGCGTTTTCTTAAAAAATAAATGGGTATCTATTCTAAAGTATTCTTTAGAAAAAAAAAGAAAAATCAAAAACATATTTTTGATCGCTTAAAATAAGTTTAAGTAATAATCATATAACAAACTTACCAAATTACGATCGTCCAATGTAAAGAAATTGTAGGGTGCTTAAAATTTAAAAAGACAGTTTTGCTTGACATATTATATTACATTTTGCAAAACTATTTTTTTCATTATCGATTTCAAAAAAATTCCATAAATAACTTCTCTTTCTTTTTTTAATAACACTAGACATAGTGTAACAGCAACCAAAAAATGAAATGAAAAAAATATACGCTCCAATCTCCAACCCCAGTTGTTTTATTCTATATCTAATCCACAAATTGATATACAATATCAGTGACCACTGGCACCACTGATATCACATTTCACGAATATCAAATACTAAAAATAAGGTCCCGTAACTCCGTGACACGCGTGTCGCGACATACGTTTCCTAAAACGTTAACCGGACGTAAGGCACGATATCCCTTGCAGCCCATATATTCTTCACTGTGACATACGCAAAATCAACCTTATGGGTAGATATCACTTTTCACGTCACGCTTTTACACGGACTCTGGTAGCAACTGTTACTTGTGATTTTTAGATATCAGTGAAAAAATAACAGTTCGTGAAATATCGCTCTTCTCTAGACCAAAGCCATCTGAAAACTTCTGTGGCAGGTTTTTGCTTGTCGAAAAGGGAATCGTGACCTAAATTTTTTCTGTTTATTTTATAAAAGGGCGTAGAAAACTAAAGTTCGCGATTTGTTACTCGTTTTATTAATAAAAAATGGATAATTTTGAACCAATTGCCCTACAGATTATTCAAAATATAGAAAATGCTGAAGAAAATCGTCAGAGGTTTTTTCCGGACGATCCTTTTGAGTTGTCGGATTTTAACTTCATTAAATTATTTCGCCTTACCAAAAATATGGTTCAAAATTTAGAAAATCTACTGGTGCCTTTTATGCCAGTACAACAAAAAGCAGACGCAATAAGCAATAGGACGAAGGTAAGAAATTTTCTCAAAAATAATAAACAATTTTCTAAGGACCTTTTATAATGACTATTACTGTGATATATTTTTTTTTTAGATTTTAGTTGCTTTACGATTTTTAGCTATCAGTTAGATGTTGGCCGTAATCAGATGTTAACTGTAAGTCAGCCCTCTGTAAGCAGATCTTACATGATGTGATTGAAGCATTTACCCATCCCGCTATAACAAATAGATTTATACACTTTCCCAACACAAGAGAAGAATTAGTTAATGTCCGACAAAGGTAAGGATAATATAGTACTAATTCAAGTTATGTTTATTAACCCAGGGATGATTACAGGATGGGCCGAAGAATGTTTTGGTGTACTTACAAATAACAAAAAGTATTTTTTTTTTATGTAAATTTAATGTTCTTTAATATTTTTTTGTTTATCTAAAAAATAAATGTTTATTAGTTTTTTACTGGAGAATTTTTTGATCTTGTATCATTATTAAAATTAGTTGTTATCTTTACAGAAGCCGACTTTCAGTTAATTCATTATTTTTTTTAGGTTTTTTAATAAGTATCAATTACCTGGAATTATAGGCTGCATAGATTGCCCGCATATTGCCATAGTTGCCCCCATAGAAAATGAACATGTTTTTAGTAATAGACTCATTAAATGTTCAGATGGTAGGTTTTCTATTGTTTTTAAGAATATCCCTTTAAGCTACATCATTCTTTTTACCCGTTTTCGATTTGTGATGAGAAGATGCAAATAACCAATGTTAATCCACGTTTCCCCGGCAGTAGCCATGACAGCTTCATTTGGCAAAATTCAAATATTGAAAGGTTTTTAAGACAACTTCCTCAAGAGGAAATGGGAAATTTTTATGTTTGGTATGACAATTTTTTTATTGATACAAAATAATGAAAATATATTATTATTCACTTAATTATTAAATTAATTCAATTATCTAATAAAGCAATTTTGAAATAATTTTTAGGGGATTCCGGTTATCCAGTAAGGCCTTGGCTCTTGACTCCATTTTTACCAGAACCAGAACCAGACACTCCAGAAGCACGATTTAATTATCGATTTAGAGCAATTAGAACTACAATTGAACAGTGCTTCGGGATTCTAAAAAATCGATTCAGGTGCCTCTTGAAGCACCGTGTTCTTCACTATGCACCAGAAACTACAGCGAAAATTGTAACTGCCTGTGTAGTTCTACATAATATGTGCATGGAATAGTATATTCTGTAACAAGGTTAGAATGAAAAAACTCTATACGAGTGGAAAATTCCGAACGCGAGCGCTAGCGAGCGTGAGGAACCACGAGTATTGAGTTTTTTCATTCTAACTGAGTAACAGACTATATTTTCTCCACAATCATTAATTTGTTATTTCAGGTGGAGTACTGTCACATTCTATATCTGATTCATTCGATTTTTCACTCATTATTTCATTTAAATTGAAGCTTTTGCTGACAAAAATTATGACACCGCCACCATTTGCATCTGTCACTGACAATTTTGAAATCCACGGCTATCTATGTCGTTTGGTTCGATTACAGAATATTCATACCGTACCTTGTTATGGAATGAAAATACATGCGAAACACATAAGAAGTAAATGTTTCAGAATAAATATTCTAACTCAAGAGTAAGAATGTATATGTTCTATTATTAAAAATGATTTCGGAATTTCTACATTCTTAAATGGTTGTGGAGAAAATAATATACCAGTATACAATGAAGATGATATAAATCCGAATGATGATAATGAGGGCCCAGAGCCAGTAAATGCAAATGTTGTCAACCGTAATCCTGCCAACAATCTTCTGAGAAGAGGAAGGGGGATTCGTGGAATGTTAGTCAATAGTTATTTTGCCTAATTTTTTTTCATGATTATATATGTATTGTATTGTGTTATTATGTAGTTTAAAAATTAGTTTTAAACAATAAAAATGTTTAAAAAATCTTATTTTTTGAATCCTAATATATTCACCATTATCAAAAATTGACATCAATTCCTCAAATTATTTCAAAGGATGTGTTAAAACTTGAAAGTTTAATCAATGCAAGAAAATAAAATAGACACTAATTTAAATTTTTGATTATTTCTGGAAATCTATAGGATAATTAGCCTAAACAGATCACAATTTTAATAAATAAATATCGTTTTAGTATACTTTGTCACTGCTACTGCTATTCTGCTAAACAGTGTATTCTTAAAAAGCTCAATAAATTGCTAATATACTACATTAAGTAATGATAATTTTCACATTAATATAACAGCGATGGAGGGTAGAATCTAAAAAAATAATTAAAATACTATTGTTGAAATGTTCCTTTTTGTAATATAACCTTTTAAACGAAAATAAAATAAAACATTCTTACTAAATACTACATTTTCTATTAAAATGATTTTATGACTTTGTTACTAACAGTTTCTGAAAAAATGTTTACCAATACAAAATTGCAGTTTGCTATTCATCAGCTGGAGAAATGACCCATTTATTTTTACAGTAAATAATTACCTAATGCTATCTCAGAAACAATTTTACAAAAAAAAAACGAGATCAATATTATAGACCATTAATAACCTACAGTTTTTGGAGAAATATAATAATGTCCAAGTAAAATGCATAAAACTCCAACTTTTTTTACACTAGACTTGGGAACTTATGGTATCTTGGGTGGGACATTAAAATAAAGCATTTGGGAAAAATTTAGTTTGTTAGAAATGGAAATGGTAGAACGCCACGTTAGATTTAACAAAAAAAGGAAAAAAAACGCTATTATCTAACTGGCCCTGTTAAATTTTCAATGTTTTCCACAGCAGCTGCTATCCTCTCCAGCGTTATATTTTGTTTTTCTAGTAAAGCCAGCTTTCGACTCTAATATTCTTTTTTTAGATCCGCCTGTTCTTTACTGATCCTTATCAGTTCATTGGATGCCGCAATTGATGCACTTAAATTATTTTTATTTTTCAGTGGTGTGTTACTTCTTCTATTAGTCGATCCTTTCTTCAGTGGTGGTCTGGTGATCACTGATGGTGTTTTGCAGTAAACCTTTTCATTTTCTTCCTTTGTATTGTCAATTGTTTGTATGCGTATTGTTACTTCAGTTTCTTTTTCAGCTTCATTTATATTTTTCTCAAATTATACATTTCTTACATAGGAATGATCTTGTAGAATGTTTTCAGATTGAATTAGTTCACCAATCACCTCACAGGGCAATCCTGTTTCTTCAACACCTACACCACTTATAAGTATCTCTCCAACTAAAAAATAATAAAAATTTTATGAATAGAATTGGTACTTTCATAATATATTTAATGTGGTGCATCAACTCACACACCATATAAAATAACTTGCAAATTATAAAGAAAGCAACAGTTTCAACGGTTATATATTTGACTAAAAATTAATTTGAACTTTTAAACGCAGCAATAAGACAAAAAAAAATGGATAGAGTTCTATTCAAAAATATACACTAAAATAATATAGTAAATAAATGGTATTTTTGCATATGAGGCATTATACGTGTATTTTTTAAAAAGAATTACTGTTTCTTTCAAAATTTCTAGCGGATTATTCCATATATCAAACCCAACCTAAAATAAACAGGGGAGATAATATTTAGCCATACTAAAACTTTCATGTCATTTTTTATGTTGGGAAAGCATCGGCTTTCCCAACATAACATACATGCTAAAGCCTTTGTTTTAAGAAAATATCTCTGACATATGAGTGTGTTAACTACTCAATTCGGCATGTCCTACGCCTTGTTTAGTTGAATATGTCAGGGAAATGTTGCTAAACTTTTTCATAAAATTTTGATTTTTAGCTTCTCTCTCTAGTCTCTCTAACTTACCAATAATGTCTAGAATTTTTTCGTCCATTGTATCTGGTTCATCTTTCTCTGGTGGTCCAGTTTGATTAATGGATCTTCTTTGTTGAGCCTGTTTCTTTTTGCTACGACTCTTCATATCACTCCAACACTAAAATAATAAACTTTAATATAAGTACATACATAACTCCAGAGATAAACATTGTTTTGTGCAAATATTTAAATTGGATTCTCAGAAGATTAAAGTAAAATATCTGGCATAAAAAACGGGATTTAAAAAAATTAGCTTATCGTAAACACAACAAACACAAAAATAGTTACATTTTAAACAGGCAAAATCAAGTAAATATATGAAGAGTGCCTAACTTCTGGAATATCAGTTATCTTTATGTTCAACACATAATTTTGTGATACTTAAACGTTTTGCCCAGGGGACGACGTTTGATCACTTTCAATGAATAAGCTTTATTTTCAACTATCAGAATTAGGAGGGATACCCAACTGCAGACTTCCCTCTCCAGAAAAATACTTCTCTCCCCTCCTCTCAACGATCACCCTCTGCCTCTGGTTAGTCAGATAAGATTGGATCCATTCCAAAGCTGGTCCCCTCACACCATATCACTCAAGTTTGGACAAAATAATTTTGTGATCCAGACTGTCAAATGCCTTCGACAAGTCGAGGAATATACCCATGGATAGGTTATGCTCTTCAAATCCTGTTATAATTTTGTCCACAAAGGCATATACAATTGATTTACCTTTAAGGTAACCATGGTGTGAGCTGCTAAGTAACTTTTGCGCATAGAAGAATTGCAAAAGTCTGGAGGTTATTGCCACTTCAAAGATCTTTGAGAAGGTAGGTATGAGACTTATGGGCTGGTAGTTCTCAATCAATGTAGGATCGCCCTTCTTATACAAAGGTTTAACAAGGGTCAATTTCAGATCGTTAGGGAAAATGCCATATTTAAAAGAATTATTTACAATGTGACACAGGGGCACTGCCACTTCCTCAGCACATTTTTTTAAGAGGTATTTCATCATGTCCCGAACTCATTTTGCTTTTAAGCCTTGATATTATGTTGAGAACTTCACCAACAGAAACAGGTGCTAGGAAAAAAGATTTATTGTTAAGAGGGACAATACAAGACAAATCATCCCGCTGTGGCAGACCGCTAAGAAGATTCGGCGCTGCATGAAGGACAATGGTTAAATATAGGCATGATTGAAATAAGACAATGATTAAAATGAAACAAGAATAAACAAAACCTATTATTGTCGGGTCCGAAAGTTGATTAATTAATTTTTTAGAGAAATTTTTTTGTTACTACTTTTATAATTCGTAAGCCGTGATATGTAGGGATCTGAGGATAGTAGTAGCATTTTTATGACATCATCCATATTGCGTGTTCTCGAACATTTCCTCGCGAAATTCTCCCTATAGTTTCGGATCTTTTCGGGCCTCTTGAGCTTCTTCAGACAGCATTCCGATTGGAAGAGTATGCCATATCTCAATTTTGACTGCACATAGGCATGATACGCTGGCAGGTTGGTGAAGGCTGGCAGGGAGGTGAAGAAAATGGTTTATTATAACCCCCTTTCCGCACACTTCAGGATCCCTAACAGATGCTTTCTTTTCAGTTGGCACCTGGATTTTAAAAGAAATTTGGTACTTATCTTTTCTTGTTTTCATTTTCTCACATTTACATGGAATTCCATTAATTTCCTTTAGATAATCGGCCATTCCAGGAAAGATGGCTTTGGTATAGTTGTAGGATGATTGTAAAATACAAACTTGTTTTCCTCGGTTTCCTTTATCCTTATTTACCGGACTTTTGGGTGTTGGGTTAGGATCAGGGGGGTGTCAGCTTAATTGAGCCAATCGCAGCACCAAATTTGTCTCTACAGTTCGTCGGGTTGGTTGGGGCAGGGGGGTTTGATTAGGAGCTACCTTCACTGACATGGGTTTGACATAACTAGGGACTGTTATTTTTATTTTTCAAATTTCAGTTATATGAATAATCTTTTGCCATGAGTAGTGTAATTACCATTTAATAAATAGATTTATTCGCAGTAAAAGACATTTTTCGCTTTATTATAGATGAAAGTTGTCTACCTGACCACGCGGTGATTTTGTGAGTTGTTCTTCAAACAGGTATTGTAAGTATGCACATAAATTTATCATTTTATCTTAAAAACCTTTAATAAAATGTGCTTGCTGTAAATATAATATTGTTACATACAAGCTTATTATATAGGCTATAAAACTGATTTTCCATTTGTGCATGTTTAGCATCTTATTTTTTTATTTTAAATCGTAAGATAATCTGAATAAATTTAGCCTTTGATAAAATAATAGCTTTGATATTTTTGCTAGATGTTATATCATATTGGTACAAAAGTATTATAATCATTAGAAAATGGCAATTTTTTGTTATACTTGGTACAGAGTTATCTGCTACATAAATTGGGATGCTTGACCACTGCCCTCGTGAAGGAGACCACGAGGGCAGTGGCTTGACCCATTGTTGTTTTAGAAATAGGGGATTAAGTAATAATAATCTTCAGGCTGTGATACAATTTACTAACATTTATTTAATTCCTGTATTCGTAAGCTTTATATGTTTAAACCTAAGATGAAATTATTGTTTAAACAGTTTATGCTATGAAATTAATATCAAAATTAAGATTTCTATTATACAACTTTTTTCTTGTTTGTACCTTAATGTAAATTTTATTATTCTTAACATATTTATTTTCATAATAATTAAGACTTCCATGATTTCGACACACTTTTTGAGTTTAAAAATAAAATCAATAATGTGTGATATTTGCCCAATAAGTCTGTGTTTTGCAATGTAATTTCTTTGAATCATGGAATGGCTGATAGATGTGAAAGATATAGGCATGGATGAATGGAAAAAACATATTACACTTATGTGTGTGGAAATCGACCCACCACACACTGCTTTTTTTAGTAACTAGTGATCAGTTTAAATAGAAAAGGCCATCTTGAAACTCGAGGACATGAATATCATTTAGAACACAAAATAAAATCTTGCTAAAAATCAGTTTTTCAATCGTTTATATTTTGTAAAGATCATGTTGAAGTTTATGATGAACTAATTAATAAATGCATTAAGTTATCTATTTTCAAATACTGTAACGATAAGAAAAATCCTCCAGATTTTTCTAAAGGTCATTTTAAAAAACGAATCGATTCAAGAAGCAAAAATTATGTCACAATAATAATTTAACCATTGACAATGTATATACGTCACCTATTTGTAAGACACCTGATTGTGAGATAATAACCGATGTTGACATACCACCCGATACTGACTCAATTCCCAATTGTGACGACATAACCGATTTTGACAAACTTACCACTTGTACCGGAGTGCAAAAAAACTTGGAAGAGCTACTCACAATGGAACAGACTTTTGAAAGCGATGATTGTGAATTAGTTGAAGTAGTAATAGTGATCAGTGCCTTGAAAATGACATTATATTGTATGATACTCAGTAGTTGTTAAGAATGCATGTATGTGTATAATATATTTGTATGTTCCAAACATTTCTGTTCTGTGGTAGGTGTATAGAATTTCTTCGTCTTTCTATGTAGGTACGTTTTGTAAATATTGCCGCCTGGAAGCTATAGACCTGGGGAACTATTTAGAATGTTTTTAAAATGTAAAGTTGAAGTTGTTAACTGTGTGTTATACATACACATACTTAATTATCATTGTAAATATGCTTATCTAAATCATGGCTCTAAAAAACTAAAATCAAATATGTTTCTGATTATATCATACTTTTTTTGTACATATTATTATTTATTACTATTCATTTTTTATACTACTAAATTCTTTATTTATTGTTATAATAAATTCACCCTTTTAAGTTTCAGCTCTAGCGTCGATATGAATCAATGACCTTATTGGTTGCTAACATTTTTACTTAGTATTATTGCAGATCAATTGTGGCCTACAGAAAAGTCCTGTAAAATTAATTCTAATTATTATTGATTTAATTTGCAATGATAATAGATTTACAGGCGACAAATTATTTATTTTCTTTTTATGAGCAAAAGATACTGCTTTTTTCTTTTTTTACAGTGTACCACAAGGAGGCCCCGTTGCTGATACGAGAAGTCAAGATCAAGAAATCAGAATTTTTTAATGTCTCTGTGTATTACAATTGATTTTGCTATTGATTTCTATATAGTGGTTTTTGGCCAGTAAATGTTTTTTTAACAAAAATTTTTGTTTTATTAAAACATTTGTTAATATTTTATTATTACCTGAAGATGACATTGTTGGTAATAAAAAAACTACTGTTGGAAATCTTATCAACTTTAAGCTTTTGTTTGTAGCATTGCATTAAATGTATTTTATAAAATGTACTTTTTTTAGTAACAATACTCAAGAATGGGCCACATTGACTTTTCAAAACAAAATATACTTTAATATGAAGTTATTTTACGTTTAATATTGTATATAATGTTGCCATTTCAGTATAAAGTTATTAAAAAAAGTAAATTTTATAATTTATATTTATTGTAATGTTCCAAACAAAACTTATTTTGATTTGAAATTTTCCCGCACTACCAGTAGGGAATTTGTGGGTTACCGACCGGTGATGTCACTGTTCAGTCGGTAAAGAAAAAGTCCATTTTAGAAACAGAGTTACCATGTAGGTGGCTCATAGATGGCTCGTGTTTCGCACTGAATACACGCAACCGGCATTTCTCAAACCCTTTTTATTTTCTTTGGTTAGGATCTTTCCGACCTCTTCTTTTTTGCGCTTTGGTCTTTTCGCTACTTTGCCCATTCTCATGTCCTTCAGTGCCCGAGCCTTAGCCCGAGCTCTATCATTATCGCTCACTTCACATCGTTGATCTTGTTTTACGGTTGAAACTGTGGCTGTTGCTGCTAGTATTTTTGGCGCCAATTCTTGGATACAGATATATCTGATTTTCAATCTGTTTCTTAATCCAAGATGCCGAGAACATCAACCGAGTTTACCGATATCGTTTTGTGTTATGGAGCAGCCAACGAAAACGCTCGACAAGCGCGGCTTTTGTACATTGAAAGATTTCCTAATCGCGAACCTCCAAGTGAAAGAACATTTGTGTTAGTGGTACAGCAGCTACGGGACCATGGAAATTTTCATGGTTTTAATGCTGATAGAGGACGACCCCGCAACCAAAATACTTTGGTTGCAGAAGAGGAAATTTTAGTCGAAGTTGAAGAAGACCCTGGAGTAAGTACTCGTCGCTTAACGACGCAAATTGGGGCGTCGAATTATATCACCTGGCGCACGTTGCAGGAAAACTTGCTCCATCCATACCACGTGCAGAAAGTACAAGCACTGTACCCGGAGGATTACGGTACACGAAGGGAGTACTGTCAGTGGTTTGCACAGAAAAGCGAAGACGAGCCAGACTGGTTCCACAATGTATTATTCACTGACGAAGCAGGATTTACAAGAGATGGAATAATGAACCAACATAACACGCATATTTGGGCCAGCGAAAAGCCCCATGCATATCGTGAAACCCACCGCCAGCGAGTTTTCAATAAATGTTTGGGGTGGGATATTAGACAACCACTTAATAGGACAACACATCTTACCTAATAGATTGAATGGCGAGGGCTACTTAGCATTTTTACAAGGTGAGTTATCAGATTTGCTAGATGTGCCACCGGTCGCGAGAAGAGACATGTGGCTTTTGCATGACGGCGCCCCTTGTCATAACGCAGGAATAGTTAATGGATACCTACAGGAAAATTTCCCCAACAGATGGATTGGACGAAGCGGGCCTGTCCGATGGCCTCCACGGTCTCCTGACCTCAATCCATACGACTTCTTCTTGTGGGGTACGATGAAGGAAATAGTAGATAGCGTCCCAATTGAAAACGTGGAACAACTGCGAAATCGTGTTGAAATGGCAGCTGAAGGAATATGGAGAATATTTTTGAACGAGTTAGAGACAACATGTTGCGAAGAGTATACATGCTTGTTTAGAAGCAAATGGGGGTCATTTTCAACATATTCCCTACTAGATAAGTATCATTTTTTGCAACTTTTATTTAATTATTAGTTTTACTTATTGATATTCAAACTATCCCAGATAACACACTTGGTTTTCAATCTGCCGATATTGCGTCGGCCGGCATTCGAGAACGAAGTACTTATTTCGAAGTGCTTAAAAACCACGTATTATTCGCTAATTTTGTCCAGCTTCGATAAAATAAGCACTTGCTACAGTATGCCTAATGCCGAGTTGTACAATAGTGGCTTAAGCTTAGTTCAACTAAAACTCGGTTCAGACTTAAACCTTCCCATATAAATTGCATTGCTGTCAAAAATGACTTCAATTTGGCAGCAATGTATTTGTTATGGGAAGGTTTAAGCTTAAGCTTAAGCCACTATTGTACAACCCGGCATTAGAAGTGATTTTTTTACATTTCCTTAAACCTGACTGTTAAAATCAGCGCATGAGGTGCACGTCGAATAATTAAATTTTGTGCGATTCAAACCAAGCGCTTCAAAAACGTTGTAATTCCGAATGCAGGCAATTGTTCAATGGAAAGCGCCTTAAAAGCGAAAAAAGTGCATAGAGCACGGGTCAACCGACTGGCAATACGGGATTCTGTTTTATCGATTGCTGTGCAGCCAATCAACGAATAGAATTCTCAGCGGCCGTCCGCGTCGGCCTGTCGGCCATTTCCATAAAAAACGGTAACACAACGCGGTCACGGTCGCTTCTGTTTCTTTGTGGTGGTGCAAAAAAATTAAAGGGTTGTGGTGCTGTTGGTAGCAGAACATATTGAACATGAGGTTAGTAAAATTTATTAGCCCTAAATTAAATCATCATGCACGTTACGCCGGAAGTAATGGGATATGTTTGAGATATGACTTGATATATTTCGTCCTGCATGGAAACCACCGACCCACGCCCCATAAGCTTTTTATAACTACTATTTTGTTTAATTTTGAGGAACCTTCGAATCCCAGGTAGCAGACTGACGTCAATTTCACGTCATTTTTTTGGTAATATTCATGACCAGTATGACCTTTCGAATGACGTATATATGACGTACTAATGACGTATATATGTCACAGGTAAAATGACGTCAACTGTTGACGTCATTTTTACGTCTATATGTGACCTTTAATAAACCCTATTCTGACCCAATAATGACGCCTCTGTGACGTTTCCGTTTGGGCTTTAACTGACCTAATATTGACCTCATTCGGATCTTTTTATATGAAGCCCCATATTCATAAATCGGTTAACTGCGCGTGTACAGTATATAATAATAATAAATCAAACTTGGGGTGCTCTGGCCAGTGTAAAGAAGTGAATAAGCAATGAGCTATTCTGATATCGAAGCAAGATAGATGAGACAGCATTGCTGCTTGGCCACGACGAAGTGTCGATGCCGCAGCAGAGAATAGCACATATACCTATAGCACGTATGCCGCCGGCAACGCGGTACATTCTTCTGTCTCTATGATATCCAGTGAGCCCATTGCTTATTTACTTCTTTACACTGGCAAGCGGCACCCAAAGCTTGTTTTCTATACTGTACAGTGAGATTTGGGTAGGCGAAATTAAACATCCTAGTTTTTTGAGAGAAATATTCTTACCCTTATCGTAAGTAAATGTGTCGGTGATAAAATTGCAATAACTATGTGAAAAAGTAACAGGACCTACCAAAAGTTTACCCATACCTATAACAGTTGGATATTGTGTAATTGCTATAATTTTATCGTGAATAAACTTAAGAATGTTCTTAAGTAGATATTATATTAAAAATAGAAATAGATATAAAATAAAACATTTAGAACATTTAGAAAAGAAATACTGTTATTTATTAATAACAAACCTACACAAGAAAAAACTCGTAAAAAATAGGAACTAAATAAATAGTGTTTTTCTTTACATGTTGTAACGTTCTGGTTCGTCGTTACATTGATAAATAGCATTTAAGACAATAGAGGATAAGGTAATGTTATTGTAAATAAACAACCTAATTTTACCAATGGGTTTTCTTGTTATTTTAAAGGAACTCATAAGAGCAACTTAACTTAGACAACGGTATTCTCTTGTATTTTAAATTTTACTCACCGAAAAGTATTGGGAAAACCACGAAAAAATCAAATTAAAACTTTGTTGACCTGACCATTGATGGGTTTTAAGCCTTTATTTGGCAGCATCCTTTGATTTTTCGAGCCACAAACACTGCCTACACTTGAATTAATGTTGGAAGTTTATAATTCTCCAAGTTTTATTATATTAAGTTGGATGGACACTGCAAGATGTTATTACTTTCACAGACATTACTGTGCTGGGATTCCAGAATGCTATTCGATATCGAAATGTTCTCTTTGGCGCAAAAAACCGATTCCCGTTTGTTTTCAGCTGATCGCGGATCGTCTAAAACGATATCGAGTCTCTCGGTACCTCTAGAGATCCCGTTTCGGTCGATTTCGAGATGACAGTGATTTTTAGGTTAGAATTATTTGTTTTTTGCAAGTGTTGCAAGTTGTTTTTTTGTTTAATTTCACTTGTGTGAAACATGTTACTACACCAATATATAAAATGAGGGTAATTATTTAGATTAGCGTAAACAGCGAATTTTTGCATGAAATTTTGCACAGACCCTAATTTTGGGTCGTAGAACACGAATCCGAAGTCAGTTTTTGGCGGTCTCGTAAATTTTTTTTTAAACTTTTAGGTTAGCTTTTTCAATGAATTTCGTTAAATTTGTTGGGTGAGCAAAAAGGTGGTCAGGTTTGCTCAGTTTTGATTGATATAGATACATATATATGTATATCAATCAAAACTGAGCAAACCTGACCACCTTTTTGCTCAGGTTGGGTGAGAAAAAAAAAATTCGAGACCGCCAAAAACTGACTTCGGATTCGTGTTCTACGACCCAAAATTAGGGTCTGTGCAAAATTTCATGCAAAAATTCGCTGTTTACGTTAATCTAAATAATTACCAAAATGAGGAGCAGACTTTCTAGATGCATTTTGTCCATTTTTTGAAATTTTCAACCAAAGGTGGCATCGCAAACTACATACACAGAGCTACAATATTATGGCAGAAAAGACGTACTAAATGCATTTTATCCCATGCAAATGAAATGATGAAAATGTCTTGGACTTTCTATGTGCTGTATGTCCATTGGCGGTAGACAAACTAACAGGAGTTTGTCCTTGTGCCGTGGACTAACTGCCATTTGTTTGTCGTTGCACTTGTTGCTGTCTGAAGTGTTTGTTTTGTGTGCTTCGATTTCTCTGTTTTTTTACGATTTTAGTGACGATCCCACCAAACAATATCAAACGTTATTAAAACGCGGAAAGAAGCTTGCGACTTTACAATTAACGCTGTAGCACTTCAAAATGAAATTAATCCAAAAAAAAATTCAGAGCCTCTCGAAACTGTTAGTGGAACTGTCAGGGGCAAGTTGGGTCAACGATCCTGAGCTAACATGGTTACAGCCAATTCTCCCTGACAATCGTGAGAGAAATGATAATCAAGATAACCAAGATGATACTGACGATGATAACATTATCAAAGGAGCTGACATGTTATGCGATTGCAATGATGATGACGATGGGGACCTTTATGACATGTAAAATGCCATTATTGTTTTATTTTATTTTTAAATATAATTTTGTATTTCAAAAATACAATACTATTCTTATAAATCTACTTGAGTTTTTTTACATTCTTACTACCAAGTCAGCCATGGCGCTTTGTGTAGACCATCAAAATGCATTTTGTCCCAGGGTGGCAATCTAAATACAGTTTGTCCAACAGTTCTTTTCAGTTTTTTGGGATAGAATCAATACTAGATTTTTCGCATGTAGGTATAATATTTGCATGATTTTTCATCCATTTTTTGAGTATATTAATTTTTCGGTCAATTTCTTGCCAGACGCGTAGCAGTTTTTCTTTATTTCCCAAAATTTCAAAAAATGGACAAAATGCATCTAGAAAGTCTGCTCCTCAAATGTATTCATTTAAAAAAGACATTTTAGACTTTTCCAGTTAAAATCGGATACTAATCAAGTTGATTTGTAACATTTTGGATAACAAAACAATAAACACACTGTTCAGAAATGATCGTTCTTTCAACTGGTTTTTTAAGTTTGGATGAAACAAAAAACTATTTTGTTTATAGCGCTTTTAAAGTACAGGAAGCTCATTGGAACATCCTAATAGAGTATATGTCAGCATGTTTTTATATGAAAATAAATGTCGATGTTTAATGTTTCTATTTCTTGTTTTACTACTGCATAATCCGATTTTTTAAAATAATTATTTTATAGTGGCGGGCAGAGATGGGTAAAGCACTCATTGATAATTTAAAGGGCTTGCAATTACCAATTATTTTAGGGCTTGCAAACACTGGGCTTCAAGCCCTTTTTAAAATATGTAATTCAGGCTTGGTAATTGAAGCTTGAAAATGAGCTTGCAAGCTCTCTAGAGACCGAGCTAGAGACTTTATAAGAACATTGAAAGTGCTTAAACCATTTTAGTAGGGCTTTAAGTCCTTTCGAAGGGCTTGCAAGTTCATAGTTCATTTTTCGATCTCTTGTAATGCAATTACCCAATTACATAATTATGTTAAAAAGGGGTCGAAGCACAGTGTTTGCAAGCCCTAAAGAAAGTAAATTGTAATTGATATTTGATTCAAGAAGATTTATTCTTCTCCTCAAAATAATATCGAGAATTGGAAGCATTTTTTCGATGAAAACAAGCAGGCAAAAAATGAATACAATCAGGACCACACGCCACACAATCATAGAAGAAAATCAAACAAATTTTAAAATTTTGCAATAAAATAATCTTAGGTTATAATTCACTACGCATGCGTGCTACGAATACTCCGGTTTCCGATATCGAAGAAAGCGATGTCATAAACGACATCGAATGAGAATATCGAATTGGTCGATATCGCTTTGACTATCGAGTATCGAAAGCGTTACGATAGCTGTCGTATCGAGTAAAAGGGAATCCCAGCACTGATACCGGTGTTTTGAAGTAGCCATTGTCGAGTTTGGCTGTCACTTCGTTTGCTAAACCTTGCGCTCTACAGGTGTGCGCGGTCAGACAACACGTTGCCAAGTTTACGTGTCCGATATCGCGGAAGTGTACTCCGAGAGGGTTCGACATTCTAACTTCTACCCTTGCTGTTTTGCAAACTTTGGGTTATGTACGTTCTGGTAAGGTGGTAATTGTTTAGGTACAAATCGGAGATGGACTGATGACGTCAGTATCGTTGGTAAAAGTTGCACTAACCGGCAATGGTGCCAGAAGATGTCATTTTGCTGATTTGCCTGCCGGCTCCTAGAATTAGGGTTCTCCAGCCACCACAGTGAATAACGGGTTGACGCGGGAGATTTTTGGTAGGATTAATTTTAGGGATGTTAAATATAGGATTAATGGTTGAATTGACTGCAACAGGTGGTTGTAGGCAATCAGTCATTGATAGTAGCAGTAAGGTTTTCGGTTGTAAAAGAGTAGGGTTGAATAATTTGTGTAATTGATCATATAACGTTACCGTTACGACTTATACTTTGTTGGTGCTCTCTTGGAATTTCTCGAGAAAAATCTAGTCTACAGGTTTTGGTTCCTCGTGGAGATCTGGGAAGTTCTTTTCAAATAAGACGATTGTGAAGCTAGGACAAAACGATTTTCTAGTAATCCACTTTGTTTGCGGGAGTTAAAGTTCTAGTTTTACCAGTGTTTTCTTATAGTTTTGTGGTTGTGTTGAAATTGGTTCAAGCCAACCTGAAGTTAGTATCGTGTAAGAAAACAGCCGTTGTGTTCGGGAGGAATATTCGTCTTAACTGAAAGCCGCCATTTTACACCAAACCGGCGTGATTTTGTATGACCGAGAGATAGTCCACAGGTAGGTTTTCTAAGTGTATTTGTCCATTAGTTTAGCACTGTAAATATTTCCTCCCTATGGAATTTCATTGAATTTATTGGGTATTTTGTTCTTTTAAGGGATTTTCTGGTACCGGTCATTTTCTTTGTTGGTTGGAGGTCATCATGGCGAGATCAACGATTGATTCTAGAGGCCCTCAAATAATCTAAGGAGGTTTGACATAGAGTGATTGAGTAAGTCCGTTCCATTTATTTATTTATTTTTAATATTTCAGGGTGCAAATCCTGGGTTAAATGTCAGTACTGGGCTAAAACTACTAGTCCTGGGTTAAAAGTGGTAATCCTGGGCTAAAATTCCGAGCTCTACACTGTCCTGCGCGTTTGAGGGGATTAACTACCAACGACGGCCATTGTTCTCTTTTATATTTTTTCTATATTTATAAGGCAAAAATTGGTTCAATATTGTACCTTTTTATATTCATAAAACCAAAATTGGTTCTCTTTCATACCATTTTATATTCATAAAACAAAGATAATAATGATAATAATTAACAAAACCTGAGTTCTGTAAATAGCCTAGCGTGAAGGTGATCTATTCTCAAACATTAACTCGGTTCACCAAATTTTAAAGGCCATGCGTTAATAAAGAAAATGCTCTCCCCCTCCACTACGCTTACGTAAGCTGCGGACGGAGATTTATTGCGTCTGATAACTCTATGTCGCTTTAGAATCGTGTAAATATTTCCGTTTGGGTACCGAAGTATACTTTCACGAGTGTGCTATATTTTACGGTTTAGGATGTGTAGTTTTAAGTGTTATGGTATTATTTTCCTCGTGTAATTTTGGTTCGGAAAAATAAACCAAAAGTTAATTATAAGCCTACAGACCATATTTTGAATAGGCAATATTAATAATCAATAATTAAATTAATCTTTAGGTTGT
Organism: Philopedon plagiatum; assembly: GCA_963971165.1. NCBI lineage: Eukaryota > Metazoa > Arthropoda > Insecta > Coleoptera > Curculionidae > Philopedon > Philopedon plagiatum. The sequence continues at coordinate 92,746,675 of OZ020191.1, read as the reverse complement.
TACCTAAAATCGTAATATATGAGATATTTTATATTATAAAAATCACTAATTAAATTAAATTGATCTTCAGGGTGTTACCCAAAATCTTCAACATTACTTAATATATTTCATATTTTCAAAGAAAAACGCTTCTTATTACCCGGACTCCTTTTTGGGTGTCAAAAAGAAAAAAAAGGATAGGAAAAACAATTATTCTAGGACGATCAATCTAGGTGGCTTAGATGAGGGAGCGTCCCTCGCTACTGCATAGTTTCCGTTGGGAAGTTACGAGGAAGAGATTTTCATTTTCATGATTTTGGTTGATGAGTAGGTAGGTTAGTACTGGTGGATTAAATAAAATCATGTGGCGCCCTCTATAAATCTTTTTAGGAACCTGGCCCTTCTCCACTGTTTAAAGGCTGGCGGCATCCATACAGTACATAAGCGTCCGTAAATCTTGCAACCTAGAACTAGCGAGATACCTCTCTATATAATTATCCTCGTGGCGTACTGAGAGAAGTAAGGGTGGTCACAGAAATTTGGCGGCCAACGTGGGGCCCCTTTTTGTTGCTTTGGGAGACACTAATTAGGAACCGGAGTAGGGAAACTGACACTTGACGGTGTAAGTTTTTATAACTGTTTAATATTGGGGAGATTGCTTGTGAAAATTTCCTTTTTTTTTGTGGGTACTGATTTAGGTGACTAGGAATATTGATTTTAGTTGTAAAGTAGATTTGTAGAAAAATTCGCTTAAAGCATTAACGGATATATTTATATATATATATATATATATATATATATATATATATATATATATATATATATATATATATATATATATATATATATATATATATATTTATATATATATTCGTTTCTTCAAAACAAAAATTATGGCGGAAAATCTGAAACTGGAGGTAAATAGACTCTCAAAGTCAGAAATTTTATATGAGCTAACTGTTAGAGGTGTTACACACCCAGACGATACGAGTATCGAGGATTTGCGTAAAGTCTTGAGGAAGTCCTTGAAGCTAGATAAGTCCGCTCTTGCAGAGAAGAAGCCCACATATCCATATACTTTCGCAGCTGATTTGGCGGCATTGAATAATGCCCTGGCTGAGTTAGAGGATCTGATAGATCACTTTGATGGTATTGATCAAAAGATTAGCAAAAAGATTTCTTCGAAACTCGCGTATGCTCTGGGAAGGTTAAGGAATGCAGTCCCTAAGGACGATCAAGAAAAAGAGGCAAAATCCAAACTGCGTTTTAAGCTTTTATTAGCCTATGATACTTACATGTCTAGCATAAAAACTGACAAGAAGAATAAAAATGTGACGTTGCTTAATTTAGATGTTATGAATAGTACTGCATTCTCAAACCCTTCCTCATCGAGCAGTGATGAGTCCGATTCTGACGATGATAATGAGAATGCTAGTAGGAATAGGATAAAACCTGTTCCATTGCGCGATTGGGGATTGAAATTTACCGGAGATAAGTCTGATAAGGGCTTAACTTTTAGTTACTTTTTGGAGCGAGTGAATGAGTTGAAGCGTTGCAGACATGTTTCTCGTCAAATGTTATTCGAAGAGGCTGGAGATCTCTTTGATGGAGAAGCAAAAAAGTTGTTTAATCTGATTAAAGATTGGGTGACTGATTGGGACTCCTTAGTCACGGCTATGCGAGAGGAATTTCAAGGTCCGGACTATGATAAAAGACTTTTTGAGGAGATCAAGCACCGCACTCAAGGCGAAAATGAAAGTATCGGTAGCTATATTGCAGCGATGAATGGGTTGTTTTCCCGTCTTCAGCAGCCAATTCCGAATGAGGCTAAATTAAAGATTTTATTAGATAATATAGTCCCTTATTATCAACCTCATCTAGCTTTTAAAGACATAACGTCGGTAATGGATTTGTTGACGTTGTGCCGCAGGCTTGACGCGAAACGGCTTTTGGTTGAATCGTATGTACCGCCGCCTAGGAAAAGCAAATGTTTAGAACCTGATTTGGCGTATGCGGAGACATCTAGTATAGCATCTACTTCCAGTTCCAGTGGCACGAACTCATCAGGGGATAGACCAGACACTTCCTATGGGAAGCTACCTAATCGAAAGTCCGCACCGCAGATATTGATGGCATCAGGAAAGCCTTGTCCGTCTAATCGGAGGTGTTGGAACTGTAATGGCAGCGGCCATTATGCTTCTGGTTGTACCGAGCCCCAAAAACGTTATTGTTATCGATGTGGATATGCTGAGGTGACTGTTCCTACCTGTCCCAAATGTAATAAATTGCAGGGAAACGGAGCTGCAACGCAATAGGAAGCGGCCAGCTGTTGCCTAATGCTCCTAATGTGGCCGATAGTGAGACTGTTTCGTATCGTCGTGTTTTAGATTTTGTTCTGTCACATGCCTATGGTGATGAGAGGCCATATGTAAATGTTTCTATTTTTGGTGTGAATGTTTTAGGTCTTTTAGATTCCGGTAGCAATAGTACTTTACTTGGAGGTAAAGGATGGGATTTATTAAAGAGTATTGGTTTAGTTTCTTTGGAAAAGAGTTCCTTACAGGTAACTGTCGCGAATGGACAGAAGTGTGATTGTTTGGGTATTCTGCATGTACCTATTCGATTAAGAAATAGGGAGAAACTTGTAGATATTTTAGTTGTTCCTGATCTGCCCCATACTTTAATTTTAGGAATTGATTTTTGGCGTAGAATGGGAATTGTTCCGGACTTGCGTTCGGGAGAATGGAAATTTTCGGATAGTGACAATGTTAATATAGCTGCGGTTGAGGTTTTAAAGTCGCGTAGTTCTTTAACCCCTCAGGAGGCAGTAGTTTTGGACAAGCTGGTCAAGGATGGCTTTAACAGAATGGACAATTCATTGGGGTGTACCACCCTAGTAGAACACCGAATTATCACTGATTCTGAGCCAATAAAGCAGAGGTATTACCCTGTTTCACCAGCGATAATGCAGCATATTGACGCTGAACTCAAAGATATGTTGAATAAAGGCATCATTGAGCCTTCAACTAGTCCATGGGCTAGCCCTATAGTCATGGTACCAAAGAAAGAGGGAGGCTGGCGATTTTGTTGTGATTTCCGCAAACTGAATGAAGTTACGACTCGCGATGCATATCCTCTTCCCTATGTGTCGCACATTTTTGATAAATTACGAGATGCTAGATATCTGTCGTCTTTGGACATTAAGTCGGCGTATTTTCAAGTTCCTTTAGAGGAGGAGTCGAGGCAGAAAACTGCATTTACTGTACCATCCCGAGGCTTATACCAATTTAAAAGAATGCCTTTCGGTCTTCACAATGCTCCGGCAACGTGGCAACGTCTTATAGACAGAGTGTTGGGAATGGACTTGGAACCCTATTTGTTCGTCTACTTGGATGATGTTATTATTGTTACCCAGACTTTCGAATAACACGTCGAGGTGTTGTCTGAGGTATTTAAACGCTTAATTGCTGCGGGGTTGACATTGAATGAAGAAAAGTGTCAATTTTGTCGGACTGAGTTACGGTATTTGGGCTACGTGGTTAACAAGAATGGTTTGCATGTAGACCCCGAGAAGGTTAACGCGATTTTGCAGATTCCTACCCCCAAAAAAGGTGTCCGAGGTGCGAAGCGTCGTAGGTACTGCCTCATGGTATCGTCGGTTTATACCGAATTTTTCTTCCATAGTTGCGCCGTTGACAGAATTAACGAAGAAGAAGGTAAAATTTCACTGGAGTGAGAGGCAGGAGGAGGCTTTTCGTGTGATTAAGGAGCATCTCGTATCAGCTCCAGTCTTGTCGTGTCCTGATTTTAGTCTGCCATTTTGCGTGCAGACGGATGCAAGTGGTTTTGGCATAGGTGCAGTTTTGAGCCAGCAGCATCTGGACGGTGAAAAGGTGGTGTGTTATTTGAGCAGGTCATTGACCAAGGCTGAGAGACAGTATTGTACTACGGAACGTGAGTGCTTGGCTGTAGTGTGGGCCATCGAAAAGTTACGTCCCTACCTTGAGGGATCACATTTTACGGTAATCACTGATCATTGGAGTTTGAAATGGTTGTCTAGCTTGAAAGAGCCCAATGGACGATTGGCTCGTTGGTCGGTAAAACTGCAACAGTATAGTTTTGACGTGGTACATAGGAAGGGCGCAGATCATCATGTCCCGCATATGTTATCTCGTTCGGTACTCATTTTAGATTTTCTTCACTTGGATACCTTGGTATCTGATAATCAATTTCAGGAAAATAATAAAGATGAGTCCTGTAGTGTCACGGATAAGTGGTATCGTGGTATGATTTGTAAGGTCAATAAAAATCCGATAAAGTTCTCAACTTGGCGAGTAGTGGGTTCGATTTTGTATAAGTATAGTAAGACTGGTATATTCCCTGATCTTTCCAGCGACGGTGATTACTGGAAGCAGGTGGTACCTAAAACAGAGAGAACTGAAATCTTACGTAAGTGTCATGACAACCCATGTGCCGGTCATCCGGGAGTTCTAAAAACTTTTCATAGAGTAAGTCAAAAATTCTATTGGCCTAAGATGAAAGCTGATATTACCCGGTATGTACAGACGTGCACTGTATGTTTGAGAAATACGTCAGAACAGAGAAAACCTGCTGGACTTATGCAACCACACCAGGTCGCAAGTGGACCTTTCGAAGTAATTACATGTGATTTGATTGGACCTTTACCACGGTCTACTCGTGGTTACAAATTTATTATGGTGATCATGGATAGTTTTAGTGAATTCACTGTGACTGTAACTTTGCGAAACTCGACGGCCAGTTTTTGTTGCAGGGCCATTGAAGACAATTGGCTTCTGATCTTTGGGCAACCAAAGCGTATTATTTGTGATAATGGGGTACAATTTCGGGGGAAGGAGTTTAGAGGATTGATGTCCTCGTACGGAATTCAGATATCATTTACGGCTAATTACCATCCTCAAGCTAACCCCACCGAAAGAGTGAATAAGACCCTGGGGACCATGATTCGATGTTACGTCACGGAAAATCACCGTGATTGGGATCGTCATCTTTTGAAACTTGCTTGTGCCATTCGTACACAGACCCACGAATCGACTAAGCATAGTCCCTACTTCATTGTGTTTGGTCGCGAAATGCCGAATAACTTGGGTTTGTCGATAGATGGTTCGCAGGAATTTGAATCGTTACCGCGAGAGAATAATTTACTACGGAACCGAGCGGAAGCTTTTGATAGGCTCCATGCGGTTGTTCGGAAGAATTTGGAAAGGGCGGCCATGCGCAATAAACGTTTTTATGATTTGCGCAGACGTGATGTTATCTATGATGTTGGCACTAGAGTGTATAGGAAAAACTTTGTATTGTCGGATGCGGCTAAATTTTTTTCGGCCAAATTGGCGGATAAATTTGTTGGTCCATTTGTAGTTAAGAAAAGACTGTCACCATGGACGTATGAGTTACAGGATTTGAAGGGGAAAAATTGCGGGGTGTGGCACGCGAAGAGTTTGAAACCGTGTGTAGATATCGATACGTAGTTGTTGGTCGGTCCTCTTCGCGCACGAAGGGAAGACACGCTTCTTCCGTTAATTGGTCTAGTTACAGTACCGCTTGTGACTAGCCTATTCCGATTGAAATTTCTCACCCGTAGTTATCACTCTTGTTAAATACTCATGTTTGAAATCTAAGTTGAATTAAATGTTCAAGGCAGTAGTTAGATACTACACAGTTGTACAGTATAGGATAAGTAAGTTGTGAGTGGAGTGTGGATGAAAATTTGTGAAATTTTCTTAGGGAGGTTAAGGTGGAATTTGTAACGTTCTGGTTCGTCGTTACATTGATAAATAGCGTTTAAGACAATAGAGGATAAGGTAATGTTATTGTAAATAAACAACCTAATTTTACCAATGGGTTTTCTTGTTATTTTAAAGGAACTCATAAGAGCAACTTAACTTAGACAACGGTATTCTCTTGTATTTTAAATTTTACTCACCGAAAAGTATTGGGAAAACCACGAAAACATCATATTAAAACTTTGTTGACCTGACCATTGATGGGTTTTAAGCCTTTATTTGGCAGCATCCTTTGATTTTTCGAGCCACAAACACTGCCTACACTTGAATTAATGTTGGAAGTTTATAATTCTCCAAGTTTTATTATATTAAGTTGGATGGACACTGCAAGATTTTATTACTTTCACAGACATTACTGATACCGGTGTTTTGAAGTAGCCATTGTCGAGTTTGGCTGTCACTTCGTTTGCTAAACCTTGCGCTCTACAGGTGTGCGCGGTCAGACAACACGTTGCCAAGTTTACGTGTCCGATATCGCGGAAGTGTACTCCGAGAGGGTTCGACATTCTAACTTCAAAATACCGGGGTATTGAAAGGAAAGATGCGAGATGGAGGGTTATTTTGTAATCTACCCGTGCTGTTTTGCAAACTTTGGGTTATGTACGTCCTGGTAAGGTGGTAATTGTTTAGGTACAAATCGGAGATGGACTGACGACGTCAGTATCGTTGGTAAAACTTGCACTAACCGGCAATGGTGCCAGAAGATGTCATTTTGCTGATTTGCCTGCCGGCTCCTAGAATTAGGGTTCTCCAGCCACCACAGTGAATAACGGGTTGACGCGGGAGATTTTTGGTAGGATTAATTTTAGGGATGTTAAATATAGGATTAATGGTTGAATTGACTGCAACAGGTGGTTGTAGGCAATCAGTCATTGATAGTAGCAGTAAGGTTTTCGGTTGTAAAAGAGTAGGGTTGAATAATTTGTGTAATTGATCATATAACGTTACCGTTACGACTTATACTTTGTTGGTGCTCTCTTGGAATTTCTCGAGAAAAATCTAGTCTACAGGTTTTGGTTCCTCGTGGAGATCTGGGAAGGTCTTTTCAAATAAGACGATTGTGAAGCTAGGACAAAACGATTTTCTAGTAATCCACTTTGTTTGCGGGAGTTAAAGTTCTAGTTTTACCAGTGTTTTCTTATAGTTTTGTGGTTGTGTTGAAATTGGTTCAAGCCAACCTGAAGTTAGTATCGTGTAAGAAAACAGCCGTTGTGTTCGGGAGGAATATTCGTCTTAACTGAAAGCCGCCATTTTACACCAAACCGGCGTGATTTTGTATGACCGAGAGATAGTCCACAGGTAGGTTTTCTAAGTGTATTTGTCCATTAGTTTAGCACTGTAAATATTTCCTCCCTATGGAATTTCATTGAATTTATTGGGTATTTTGTTCTTTTAAGGGATTTTCTGGTACCGGTCATTTTCTTTGTTGGTTGGAGGTCATCATGGCGAGATCAACGATTGATTCTAGAGGCCCTCAAATAATCTAAGGAGGTTTGACATAGAGTGATTGAGTAAGTCCGTTCCATTTATTTATTTTTTTTTTTAATATTTCAGGGTGCAAATCCTGGGTTAAATGTCAGTACTGGGCTAAAACTACTAGTCCTGGGTTAAAAGTGGTAATCCTGGGCTAAAATTCCGAGCTCTACACTGTCCTGTGCGTTTGAGGGGATTAACTACCAACGACGGCAATTGTTCTCTTTTATATTTTTTCTATATTTATAAGGCAAAAATTGGTTCAATATTGTACCTTTTTATATTCATAAAACCAAAATTGGTTCTCTTTCATACCATTTTATATTCATAAAACAAAGATAATAATGATAATAATTAACAAAACCTGAGTTCTGTAAATAGCCTAGCGTGAAGGTGATCTATTCTCATACATTAACTCGGTTCACCAAATTTTAAAGGCCATGCGTTAATAAAGAAAATGCTCTCCCCCTCCACTACGCTTACGTAAGCTGCGGACGGAGATTTATTGCGCCTGATAACTCTATGTCGCTTTAGTATCGTGTAAATATTTCCGTTTGGGTACCGAAGTATACTTTCACGAGTGTGCTATATTTTATGGTTTAGGATGTGTAGTTTTAAGTGTTATGGTATTATTTTCCTCGTGTAATTTTGGTTCGGAAAAATAAACCAAAAGTTAATTATAAGCCTACAGACCATATTTTGAATAGGCAATATTAATAATCAATAATTAAATTAATCTTTAGGTTGTTACCTAAAATCGTAATATATGAGATATTTTATATTATAAAAATCACTAATTAAATTAAATTGATCTTCAGGGTGTTACCCAAAATCTTCAACATTACTTAATATTTTTCATATTTTCAAAGAAAAACGCTTCTTATTACCCGGACTCCTTTTTGGGTGTCAAAAAGAAAAAAAAAAGGATAGGAAAAACAATTATTGTAGGACGATCAATCTAGGTGGCTTAGCTGAGGGAGCGTCCCTCGCTACTGCATAGTTTCCGTTGGGAAGTTAAGAGGAAGAGATTTTCATTTTCATGATTTTGGTTGATGAGTAGGTAGGTTAGTACTGGTGGATTAAATAAAATCATGTGGCGCCCTCTATAAATCTTTTTAGGAACCTGGCCCTTCTCCACTGTTTAAAGGCTGGCGGCATCCATACAGTACATAAGCGTCCGTAAATCTTGCAACCTAGAACTAGCGAGATACCTCTCTATATAATTATCCTCGTAGCGTGCTGAGAGAAGTAAGGGTGGTCACAATGTATATCATACATATTTATTAATCTAAATTGTGAAGAAGTGGAAAACAAAGAAACTTATTAGGTACAGAATCAGTATTATAGGAAAATCGCATACATTTGGCAACAATATCTTCTAAATTATAGGATTTAAGTTCTGTTAAATTACAAACTATACTTATTTGTAGTAGGGAAGTTGATTCAAATGGATATTAATATAATGATTCATATACTATATATTCTCTACCGACTAAACAACACTTACGTATATTTATTTATTTATTTATTATTTATTTATTTATTTATTTATTTAATTATAAATACAAGACAAAAATACATTTGTATAATATAATTTTTTAGGATTACAAAAGGTTGTAATAATACTGCACCTAGATGTGGAACATCCGTATGTGCCAACATAAAGATATAGATCAAGTAACAGATGATAAAATTTCCTACAAATTGTATACATTTTAAACAATTAGTTAGACGAAACACTAAGAGAAGACTTGTAAACTTACAAACTTAAAAACTTAGATCGCTAATTGACAAGGTACTAAAACAGGGACGCAAACAGATGATAATTATCCCTTACATAAATCTTGGTGAATCTGGCAAATACTTTTGTATTTTTTATCTTTCTTATATTAACTGGTAAGAGATTAAAGCATTTCGGACCAAGGTATGTAGCAAATTTTTGGTTAATTTTCCTATTACTCTGAGGAATATTCAAATTCTGATTTGTTCTGAATCTGGTTAAATAATCATGATTAGCACATTGCTTAAGTTCAGGGTTTGTAGATGTGAAAGCGCATAGTGTGGCTATGTAAATTGTACGGATATTATATACATTGTCTTGGTACAGCATATTTGTAGAGAATAATCTATCTTTTTTAAATATTATTTTCAAAATTGTGTTCTGGACAATATTAAGCTGATAAAGAGCATTGTTGTATAGACCACCCCAGACCAATATACCGTAACTCAAAAGGGATTCAATTAGAGCTTTGTAAATTAATATTATTAGTTTTTTGCACAAAAATTCCCTAAGCTGATAAAACTTATGCAGAAGCGCTCTAATTTTTTTAGCGACATAAATTATATGTTCCTCCCATCTTAAATTTTCATCAATTATAATTCCCAGATATTTGACATTTCTGACGGATATTATGTCCTCTTCAAAGTTATCTATTTTTATACGATTATAATCAGGTTTATTAGTCGCATTTATTGAGAAGGCTATGTAGTTTGTTTTTTTATATTAAGAGAAAGTTTTAAAGAATTCAGAAGATATCCACTTTTTTTCATTTCAATTTGGACCGTCTCTCTGACTTCCATCCAAGATGAACCATGGAACACAACCACTGTATCATCAGCATATGATATTATTTGACCTTTGATCTTAAGATCCGTAAGGCAATTTATATAAATGTTAAACAAAGCAGGACACAATACAGTGCCCTGGGGCACCCCAATCCGAAATGGTTCCTCACCACCGATGGTGCCATTGACCCTAACATACTGGCGTCTGCCCGTGAGATAGCTCTTGAAAACATTCAAGACAGTGCCCCTAATCCCATATCTACTCAATATCTCAAGAAGAAGATCATGGGACACTGTATCAAATGCCTTCGCTAAATCAAGAAAAACTGCAATACACTTCTTCCCTCTATCAAGGTGGTTAGTTACTCTCTTAACTAGTTCGTACATTGCATCACTTGTGCTTAATCCGGCGATAAGGCCAAATTGATTGTTAGACAAGATATTATTTTTTTTAAAAAAGAAGATTAACCTGTCTTTTATGCATTTCTCCCATATTTTGGAAAAAGTGTTTCCAAGACTAATCGGTCTAAAGTTATTTATACCTTTTTTGCTTCCTGCTTTATGGATAGGCACTACTATAGTTTTTTTGAATTGCCTGGGAATGACACCTGTGGCGAAGCTAAGATCAAAGATATGTTTTAGAGGCAAGAGTATATGGGGATGTATTGTCTTTATAATTTCAGTTGTAATACCGTCAATCCCTGGACTGCAAATATTTTTCAGGGAGCCAATGTGTTTAATCAAATCCTCCACAGAGACAGGTTCCAAATACATGGAATTTTTGTTAGTTTTGATACTGTTTAAAAAATCTTTACCATCATCTTTAATCTTTTCCGCCATTTTTAGGCCAACATTAGCAAAAAATCCATTACAATAATTTGCCATTTTCTTGTCATTATCAAATTTTTTCTCATTTTCATCCAGGATATTAATTGTATTATTTTTTTTTGCATGACTTTCGTTTGTGGCTTCAGATATAATTTTGTAAACCTTTTTGAGGTTATTTTGATTTTTAGTTATTAAATTTTTATAATAGGAGTTTTTAGAAGTGTTCATGATTTTTTTAAGGTTATTACGGTACCTACCGTTTATATTCCAGTTCTTTTTGTTCCGAGAAATTCAGTAAGAGACGTTTTTTCATTTTGTCCCTAATTTTAATTGAAGTAATTATACCCGTAGATATCCATGGTTTTAGTTTTTTAACTTGTTTTGAATAATTTTTAGTGTAAGTAATAGTTGATAACTCAATTAATTTAAGAAATTCTTTAATAAAAATATCAAAGGCCCGCTCCGAATCCTCCACATCAAAGACATTCCGCCATGACTCCTGCTGAAGAAGCATCCGAAGCCTTTCAAAGTCAATTTTTTTATGTACATTGTAATTATCTTTGTGGGTTTGTATATCGCCATCAGACCTGATACTGATGTTCAGCATGACAGGACAGTGATCAGTTATATCATGATTTATTATAAAAGAATCGTACAAGATATTGTTATTTTTCATCTTCCTCTTGACACAAATATGGTCCAAACACGTAGATGATGTAGAAGTCTCTCGGGTGGGTTTATTGATAAGGGGAGAAAAACCGTATAGTGCTAATAAAGAGAGATAATCAGTGGTTATTATATTATTATTTAAAATATGAATATTTATATCCCCGGTTAAGATTTCTATGTTAGGGTTATCTTTATCCGATTTTACATAGTATTCTAAATCCAGTAGAAACAGACGAACATCAGTTGAAGGTGGTCTATACACTGATATGACTGAATATGTTAAATTATTTATCTTAAAGTTTAAATTCGTTAAGGTAACACCACAATTTCGTAGTTTATGATCCGTTATTGTAACATCAATATCTGACCTATAGAACAAAAGAATGCCATCATTTTGGTTAAATAAAGCATTATTGTAATGGTTCGTGTAATTAGGTATATTGAATTGTTTACAAGAGTTAATTTGCCAGCATTCACTCAATACAATAATATCGCAGAAATCTGCCTTATAGGCATCAAGAAATACAAGGAGATCATCAAAATTTGTTTTTACACTTCTTATATTTAGATATGTATGTATAACTAAACAAGTACTAAGATTTTTTTAAGTCACAGTGAATAGTTCATTTCAGTCGCACTTCAATCAGTTATGGGGCCCCTAGACGCCTATAGCTATGGTCCTGCCTGGTGCATCACACGGTTTTGTTCCATGATAGTTACATCACTGAGCTAGGTGCCAAAAATATGAATTTTAAGTTTTATTTCTATGATGTGGCAAATGTGTTATCAACTTTAACAAATAACAAATCCAAAAAAAGGTAAAATCAATTATACAGAGCACTAAGTATCTACCTATTATCGTTAAAACTTTTTTGAAAACAATATAGTAATTGTGGTTATAATTTCGTATTAGAAATGTTAGGAAGCCCTGTCTGCAACTACAAGATTATGCACAAAATTACTTGTCAGCAAGATATTTACAAAAAAAAATCGGTTTTTAATTAGGGGTGCAAGATAAATTAAAGAAAATTATTGTGCATATAAACCCAGCATTTGCTTTGCATTTTTGAGACTTTCATTTTACTTCGTGTTCATTTACACAGGCAATTAAAAAATCAAAAGGAGTTAATACAGGCAATAAAAACAATAGACATATTTTATTACATGGTAAAGCAACAAGATTTTGCACTATGGGTTCATTACACTTATTTGTCTAAAACACTCCTTTAATTTTCATGACGCCTTTAAAAAAATATACGTAAATCATAAACCGAATCATAAACATAAACAGAACTTACTGTACTTGTTTGGGAAACACAATTCACTAAAATTTACTAACTAAACTAAAGTTTACTTTACAAAACGGAAAAGGGAACCGCCAACAGGCAAAGAAAATAAAAGGGTCTAACAACAGGTCGAGACGACGGCGACGCCACCATACGCCATATTATTTAAGTTTGACAAGTGACAAGCAAGCAAGGGAGGATCCGTTGCAGGGTTGCCAGCTTTTGTTCTTGTAATTCTTCGATCGTAAAAGTTCTAAATATTTTTTCCCAGATACGATATAAATAATTTTATTATTTGATTAAACACAAATTGATGTAATTAATAAAAAGCCAACACTTCTTCAAAATTGCCAAAAAAAAAAATATATCAATGGAAAAAACGAGAAAAAAAATGTTCTCAAATAAATAAAACAAATCAGTTAAAGTGTTTTTTTTTCAAGAAAAAAGCTAACCAATTTTTAAAATTAGGATAAGAAAAATTTAAACCCTATTTGTTTCCTTAATTCTTTTTTTTATATTGTGCCGAGCCATAATTTCTGAAAAGAACCGTAACGTGGCAACGCTGCTGCAGCGCGTTGGCGCGAATTTTGACCGTCAAGAAGTAGGGTGACTTGGCTTGGCTATGTTAGACTTATGTATTTACAATACTAGTACGAGAGAGATAAAGACAAAATCGGACCAAACGTCCAAAGTACGTCGTAGCTTGCGTCGAACTCCGCCAATACCGAAGCCGTATCGGAAGGAACGCAGGAAGTCTTCCGTTTTAAATTCACATCCTCATGCTCTAAAACTACAGATAGCGGAGTTCTGCTATTTTTGGCGGACCGTATTGACCACAGTCATGCGTATATTCGATCTGTGCTTTAATCCTAAGGTAGGCAAGTAGCGGTGAAGGGTTAAAAAATATCTGACATGTTTAGCACAACATATCTCGGCTATTTTTGAACTAATTAGGCTTATTTGCCTTGAAGGCTGAAGTAAGATAACTGTTTAAAGTTTTGCCATATTATGACTTGTGACCATAAAATGACGTATATAAGACGTCATACACAGTACGTTATTACGACGTCCCTGCAAGGACGTACCAGGGGCGTTATTTTTTGGTCGAATGACGTCTTAGGTCACAAATGACCTATTTTCGACGTCAAAAAGACGCCAGTCTGCTAGCTGGGATGTTTTGATAAAATTTAAGTACTCGTACAGCATACAAATTCTACATAATAAACATATCTAAAATAAATCAAATCCTTACCTGTAAGATAAATAAATTCCATATTTATAAAACTGTGAAGTGCGAGTCAAGCCCGGTTGCTTTTTTTATATGGACGTTATTCTCAATTATTAAACGAGACGCAGGGTTGGGAAAATGATCTTTTGGCCTATTGCATAGTGAATGCAAAAAACCTTTTTTTGTTAGTATGATATGTTTAATGACATGGAAAATGAAGTTTCATAAGTAATAGTTGTGTCTTGGACTTCCCTTATCTTTATTTTATTCTAAGACGACGTTTCGCCTAATGGGTATTTGCGAATACTCGAAAACGCCAGGAGATATCACACCAGGCCGAATGTGTTAGAATACAGTAAGCACAATGGAAGTCCAAAACACAACTAATAATAATATTATTATTATTATTACGACATTTATTGGTTTCCCAGTATAAATGGGCTTTTATTTTTAAATAACAATAACACATACAATTAATAATTATGATCCTAAGATAAAGGCGAAGTTTAAATAGATCTAAGAGAAACATCTATTCTTACACTTAACCCTTATGGGTGGGGTAAGTATACTATTTTTGTAAACTTGAGGAGTGCTTTTTATATATCCATCTCGATTTAAATTTTTATTTGTTGCTTAAGTATATGAACAGCATGTCTGGCAAATTTTTAATTTACTAAGTAGGCACCTAATATATATTTTTTTCCAAAGAACCTATCATAAATCTTATCGTTACAGGGGCATTTTACAGACCTGTAGTGAGTGATGTAAAATATATGACATTTCTACCACAAAAACGCGGCACCTAGTAGTACAATGTTTTTGTTTCTAAAGGTTTGCACTTGATTGCCCTTTTCCCTGCATACCATCGGTATTATTTTGCATGGTACATACCGAGACTGGCAGGAAGGGTACAAGAATTTTTTTTTTACTTTTGCATGCCTTCTTGTATTTTAGAGATGTTGCCTGTTTTGCTGGCCAAAATAGAAGCAATGGCAGATGATATAAAATATCTTCTACTATGCCAGCAAAGCCATACTGTGTCTGATATGGCATATTTGGAGGAATTTAATACAGGTCAAAGCTTAGACGACCTTAATTCCTTAGAAGATAAATTAAAGGATCAAGAATATTTTTTGAAAGTTGTAAGTATTTCGGGTTTTATTAAGTGATTATGCAATTTTAGATTTACGAGTAGTTTACAGATTTATATTCCTGTTCAGTTTTAATTCTATAGTAAAAATTTAATTTAGGTCAGAGTATTTGAAATAGTTGGTGGAAAAGACGCAGTAGACACAACTCGAACAATCATATGTAAACTTTTAAGTGCAACTTTGCAAGTGGAGCTTAACTGGACTGGGCACCTTTCTCCAAATTTGTCGAAATTAGGAAATTAATTTTGGGTAAGAGTATATATTATTATATATTTGTTCATTGGTTCGTATTTAGGGAAGATAAAATCCGTTACTTTAAAATAAAACCAGTGACGTCGAAATATGTAACCCTATCGTTGTAGGCGGTATATAGATATTTAAAAAAATATATTTATATTGTCACATTTCCCCAGATATTCATCATTTTTTCCAAATTTCTATACATTTTTCATATTATTTATTTAACATTTCGGAAACCACTCTACGTGCTGCGATTGCATATCGCTGGCCTCGCCTTTATTTTATGAACCCTGACCAGTTTGAACCGTTAGTATAAACTGTTCTTGGGGATTCATATAAAAAGCGTACCAGCGAGGTGCAAAAGGAGGCGTCACTGTGGTGCCGCACGAACGGTACAATTAGCGCCAGCCCTTTAGGCTGACCGAGTACTCCGATAGAAGCTGCCCCCTACGCTACCCAACTTAGTGACGTAAGTGTATTATTGTGCTTGTACCTGGTATCAATATAAGTGTTTTGGTAAACCGCAGCCTATTTTATCAACCCTGACGACCCCTAGCGCGACATTTGGTGGAGGCGCCGTTGGGCCCTAGCGTGACATTTGGTGGAGGCGCCTGGTTCTTTCTCGTTGGTAAGTTCTTCCTAACTTGGCAAGGGCCTTTTGTGTTTTATAATTTTTTACTATCTCTTTCAGGTCATTTTAGTGTTTTTCAGTGCATTTTTAAAGGGTTTTTTTTTGCAGGGCGTTATAGTGCATTTTTTTTGTCAAATTATTTTTTACAGTGATTTTTTTTTTAAAGGGCATTTTTACAGTGTTTTTTTTTCAGGGTATTTTTTTACATGGGTTTTTAAAGGGTATTTATTTTACAGTGGTTTTAAGGGGAATTTTTACAGTGCTTTTTACGTCTATATAATTTTCCTACCCAATTCTTATCCCTAAAAACGTTTGACATAATTTTGTCTTGTGCCCGTTAACGCTGGCGAGATTAAAATTATCCAAACAGAACCTATAGGAAAACCCACCTCGTGCCCGTTAACGCTGGCGAGGCTAGGTTTACTATAAATCCCACCTCAAAGCGTCTACTGTAGTCCTGTCTTGTGCCCGTTAACGCTGGCGAGATTAGATTACATAGACTGCTAAATATAGAAATAGTTCCACCTCGTGCCCGTTAACGCTGGCGAGGCCAGAATTATTATATATTGGGGTTATTCACTAAACAACCCTTAACCCTTTTATTTAATTTTTATGGCCCGTGCGAAGCTTAACAAGATTCAAAGAGAACGAAAAAGGCAAGAGAAGTTGAGGGTTGTCAATAACGGCACGGGTTTATCAAATACACTAACGGTCGTAAAATTTTTTATTTCTAACGAGCAACAATTAAGGGCACTGAGATTAAAAAGGAAATTTTTAAATTTATTTGGCGACAATGAAATATAATATTTTGTTTTGATGACATTGAGGTCTTCGCTCATGAACTTAAAGTGTATTTTGAAATTTAATACACAAGGTTCGCGTACTTGTTATGTTATCAATTAAAGTTGAACATGCTATTACATATTATAATATCATTAACAAAGTGTTATGCAAATAGTATCGTTATTTTTATAAACATGTTTAAATATGGAAGCGCCATTCAAAGTTTCCTATTTTTTTTTTAATATTTTTTTATAGGTATATTTGTACTGCCTTTTTATCGCCATTTTTGATAAGATGCCACAGAGTTATTTACATTTTCATTACCATTTTTAGGTTTGATACTTAACATAAGTACTTAAATTTCGCCTCTGATGTTTAGTGAGCAGCCGCCACGGCCGGTAACGAGGTCCCGTAGCAGCAAATACAAAATTTTATACCTGTTTTTAGGAAGATGCTCATTTTTACTTTTTTTCTAAATGACTAATCTATTTTTTATTTTTACAGGACCGACCTTCGCAAAAATAAAATAATGTTTTTTTTTCTCCAAAAGTCCTAAAAGCCGCCTGTGAAAAAAAAAATGGGGCTAGTACTCTTTTGAGAAATGAAAGAAAGGGGTATTATTTTATACATGGACTTTTTTTTTCATGTAATCTGGGCTAAATGCACTTTTTGTTTTAAAATGGGACTTACGAATTATAAGCAAGAATATAATCTATTTAATTTTTTAAACTATATAAAGGACCTCCAATGGATAAAATATTTTGGGAATCCAACCATTATGTACATAAAGGATGGTAAGACTTTTTCTTATTTTCTCTGGAAAAGTATTTTTTTTGTAAAGTATTAAAAATTTCTTTTCATAACTAGGTGTTTGGTATGTAAATGTGTGTTTTGTGTTGTGTCAGTGTGTTAGTATGAAAGAGGGTATACCCAAAGTTTGTTGGTTTGAATGTTTTTTATGTATAATTTTAAGTATAGTTTACCTTTATTGCGATAGTAAATTTTAGATTAAGTTAGCACAAACCATACAGAATACTATTTTTTTATTTTTTGCGTTTATACCTAATAAACAAACATATCATCACGTATAAATTTGATCAAGTTCATTACTATAAATAAGTCACGAAGGTAAAGGTAGACAGTTCATTATTTTATTTAACCAGCAGAAAAGTAAACAATTGATATATAATATTAAGATACCATTCACCTAGGTAGTTTTATTAAATTGTAATATACGGTGTCTAATATAAATAAGTTAAACAAAAACAAGGGTATATTTTATGACTGAGACATTGAAAAATAAATCAGGGTCAGAATTTTTTTTATAAATCCAACTTCTTTTTTACTTTTAAGTCGAATATTATTATTATTAAGTAAATTTAAATATAGCGTAAAATAATGATTACCATATGCATTTTATAATTGTGTGTTTAATTGTTTATATGACTGAAAGTCATATGTTTTCCAAATAGGGGGACATGGAAGAACACTCTGAACACGGAGTTGAATGTCCGCCTATTTGATGGTGATATGTGTTATGTATATGATTATTTTATTTATGACTAAGAGTCATAATATGTTTTCCGAGTAGGGGAACATGGAAGATGGCCCTGAGCATAGAGCTGAATGTTCGCCTCCTCGATGGTGGTATGTGTCCCGTTATGACTAAGAGTCATTATGTGAGTATAGGGAGACATGGAAGAAGACCTTCATATAGGGTTGAATGTCTGCCTATGCGAAATATTAAGAGTTATATGCAAGTCATATTCGAAGTTTATGTGACTTTATTAATGAATAAATAGGATGGTAAATATGGTAAATTTTACCAATCGTGATTACGCTATATTTGGGTTTTAAATTGTTATGTAAATGTGTATAATTTTGTTTTTCCCTGATGAATTAGAGACCGATGTCTCACTGTCTCCAAAAGAGTAATACTTAGACACCAATAAAAGTTCTATGTAAAAACCGGGTGAATGTTCTTAGCCTGTCTACTTTTACTTAAACATCATAGTATCATGTAGGTTTTCATTATTTTTCATTATTTATAAACTGTTTTTTTCCTTTTAACTGCCGGTAGTCTTTTTTATTCCATGTACCATTGGGAGACCACACGACCTGGATCGCGAGCCACAAAACACACCAAAAACCAAAAGGCCAGTCGCCGCTCGCATCCACAGAGCCAGCGTCATGCATCAGCCACGCACGGTCCACCATGGCTCGCCAGCCTGGTCTTCCCTCACAAACACCGAACTTCTGCACAACGAGCCGTGACGACACTGGTTGATCACAACTACCCTTAGGATTAGCCCTGCAAAGTTCCCGTCAATCACGGCTTAGTAACGGCACTCAACGGCACCCAAAGTCCGGGTGGCCGAACTCTTTGGAGGAGGGAGACCCCTGCTGCACTGGGAGTCGGCAACAAAACTAGCCGATCCCACCCCCAGGACACAGGAACCGTGACCGCTGCGTCTGAGCAAGAAGCAGATGACAAGGAGCCTCAACGCCTAGGATGTGTCGGGTTTTGTCGGTGTGTAGGCTATTCGATCAGTAACGTGTTGGAACTCCCTAATAATAGAACTTTGTAAAGAAAGTGTGTAAATGTGAACCAGACTACCAGGACAGTAACCATTTTTATTCTCCATTTTTAAGCTAGTTTTACCATTCCTCATTTCACCCAAATAAATACGGAGTGTACCGAGCCTGCGAGCTCCAATTGTTTGTTTATTAATAATGTTTTTATGTTTGTTTATTGTATATTTTGTTTATCTCCGTTTTGTATTTTGTAAATATGTGATATTTTGTAAATTTTTAAAGCTAGGGGCTAGCTTTTACAGGCGCGGGGGAAATGTCACATTTCCCCAGATATTCATCATTTTTTCCAAATTTCTATACATTTTTCATATTATTTATTTAACATTTCGGAAACCACTCTACGTGCTGCGATTGCATATCGCTGGCCTCGCCTTTATTTTATGAACCCTGACCAGTTTGAACCGTTAGTATAAACTGTTCTTGGGGGATTCATATAAAAAGCGTACCAGCGAGGTGCAAAAGGAGGCGTCACTGTGGTGCCGCACGAACGGTACAATTAGCGCCAGCCCTTTAGGCTGACCGAGTACTCCGATAGAAGCTGCCCCCTACGCTACCCAACTTAGTGACGTAAGTGTATTATTGTGCTTGTACCTGGTATCAATATAAGTGTTTTGGTAAACCGCAGCCTATTTTATCAACCCTGACGACCCCTAGCGCGACATTTGGTGGAGGCGCCGTTGGGCCCTAGCGTGACATTTGGTGGAGGCGCCTGGTTCTTTCTCGTTGGTAAGTTCTTCCTAACTTGGCAAGGGCCTTTTGTGTTTTATAATTTTTTACTATCTCTTTCAGGTCATTTTAGTGTTTTTCAGTGCATTTTTAAAGTGTTTTTTTTTGCAGGGCGTTATAGTGCATTTTTTTTGTCAAATTATTTTTTACAGTGATTTTTTTTTTAAAGGGCATTTTTACAGTGTTTTTTTTTCAGGGTATTTTTTTACATGGGTTTTTAAAGGGTATTTATTTTACAGTGGTTTTAAGGGGAATTTTTACAGTGCTTTTTACGTCTATATAATTTTCCTACCCAATTCTTATCCCTAAAAACGTTTGACATAATTTTGTCTTGTGCCCGTTAACGCTGGCGAGATTAAAATTATCCAAACAGAACCTATAGGAAAACCCACCTCGTGCCCGTTAACGCTGGCGAGGCTAGGTTTACTATAAATCCCACCTCAAAGCGTCTACTGTAGTCCTGTCTTGTGCCCGTTAACGCTGGCGAGATTAGATTACATAGACTGCTAAATATAGAAATAGTTCCACCTCGTGCCCGTTAACGCTGGCGAGGCCAGAATTATTATATATTGGGGTTATTCACTAAACAACCCTTAACCCTTTTATTTAATTTTTATGGCCCGTGCGAAGCTTAACAAGATTCAAAGAGAACGAAAAAGGCAAGAGAAGTTGAGGGTTGTCAATAACGGCACGGGTTTATCAAATACACTAACGGTCGTAAAATTTTTTATTTCTAACGAGCAACAATTAAGGGCACTGAGATTAAAAAGGAAATTTTTAAATTTATTTGGCGACAATGAAATATAATATTTTGTTTTGATGACATTGAGGTCTTCGCTCATGAACTTAAAGTGTATTTTGAAATTTAATACACAAGGTTCGCGTACTTGTTATGTTATCAATTAAAGTTGAACATGCTATTACATATTATAATATCATTAACAAAGTGTTATGCAAATAGTATCGTTATTTTTATAAACATGTTTAAATATGGAAGCGCCATTCAAAGTTTCCTATTTTTTTTTTAATATTTTTTTATAGGTATATTTGTACTGCCTTTTTATCGCCATTTTTGATAAGATGCCACAGAGTTATTTACATTTTCATTACCATTTTTAGGTTTGATACTTAACATAAGTACTTAAATTTCGCCTCTGATGTTTAGTGAGCAGCCGCCACGGCCGGTAACGAGGTCCCGTAGCAGCAAATACAAAATTTTATACCTGTTTTTAGGAAGATGCTCATTTTTACTTTTTTTCTAAATGACTAATCTATTTTTTATTTTTACAGGACCGACCTTCGCAAAAATAAAATAATGTTTTTTTTTCTCCAAAAGTCCTAAAAGCCGCCTGTGAAAAAAAAAATGGGGCTAGTACTCTTTTGAGAAATGAAAGAAAGGGGTATTATTTTATACATGGACTTTTTTTTTCATGTAATCTGGGCTAAATGCACTTTTTGTTTTAAAATGGGACTTACGAATTATAAGCAAGAATATAATCTATTTAATTTTTTAAACTATATAAAGGACCTCCAATGGATAAAATATTTTGGGAATCCAACCATTATGTACATAAAGGATGGTAAGACTTTTTCTTATTTTCTCTGGAAAAGTATTTTTTTTGTAAAGTATTAAAAATTTCTTTTCATAACTAGGTGTTTGGTATGTAAATGTGTGTTTTGTGTTGTGTCAGTGTGTTAGTATGAAAGAGGGTATACCCAAAGTTTGTTGGTTTGAATGTTTTTTATGTATAATTTTAAGTATAGTTTACCTTTATTGCGATAGTAAATTTTAGATTAAGTTAGCACAAACCATACAGAATACTATTTTTTTATTTTTTGCGTTTATACCTAATAAACAAACATATCATCACGTATAAATTTGATCAAGTTCATTACTATAAATAAGTCACGAAGGTAAAGGTAGACAGTTCATTATTTTATTTAACCAGCAGAAAAGTAAACAATTGATATATAATATTAAGATACCATTCACCTAGGTAGTTTTATTAAATTGTAATATACGGTGTCTAATATAAATAAGTTAAACAAAAACAAGGGTATATTTTATGACTGAGACATTGAAAAATAAATCAGGGTCAGAATTTTTTTTATAAATCCAACTTCTTTTTTACTTTTAAGTCGAATATTATTATTATTAAGTAAATTTAAATATAGCGTAAAATAATGATTACCATATGCATTTTATAATTGTGTGTTTAATTGTTTATATGACTGAAAGTCATATGTTTTCCAAATAGGGGGACATGGAAGAACACTCTGAACACGGAGTTGAATGTCCGCCTATTTGATGGTGATATGTGTTATGTATATGATTATTTTATTTATGACTAAGAGTCATAATATGTTTTCCGAGTAGGGGAACATGGAAGATGGCCCTGAGCATAGAGCTGAATGTTCGCCTCCTCGATGGTGGTATGTGTCCCGTTATGACTAAGAGTCATTATGTGAGTATAGGGAGACATGGAAGAAGACCTTCATATAGGGTTGAATGTCTGCCTATGCGAAATATTAAGAGTTATATGCAAGTCATATTCGAAGTTTATGTGACTTTATTAATGAATAAATAGGATGGTAAATATGGTAAATTTTACCAATCGTGATTACGCTATATTTGGGTTTTAAATTGTTATGTAAATGTGTATAATTTTGTTTTTCCCTGATGAATTAGAGACCGATGTCTCACTGTCTCCAAAAGAGTAATACTTAGACACCAATAAAAGTTCTATGTAAAAACCGGGTGAATGTTCTTAGCCTGTCTACTTTTACTTAAACATCATAGTATCATGTAGGTTTTCATTATTTTTCATTATTTATAAACTGTTTTTTTCCTTTTAACTGCCGGTAGTCTTTTTTATTCCATGTACCATTGGGAGACCACACGACCTGGATCGCGAGCCACAAAACACACCAAAAACCAAAAGGCCAGTCGCCGCTCGCATCCACAGAGCCAGCGTCATGCATCAGTCACGCACGGTCCACCATGGCTCGCCAGCCTGGTCTTCCCTCACAAACACCGAACTTCTGCACAACGAGCCGTGACGACACTGGTTGATCACAACTACCCTTAGGATTAGCCCTGCAAAGTTCCCGTCAATCACGGCTTAGTAACGGCACTCAACGGCACCCAAAGTCCGGGTGGCCGAACTCTTTGGAGGAGGGAGACCCCTGCTGCACTGGGAGTCGGCAACAAAACTAGCCGATCCCACCCCCAGGACACAGGAACCGTGACCGCTGCGTCTGAGCAAGAAGCAGATGACAAGGAGCCTCAACGCCTAGGATGTGTCGGGTTTTGTCGGTGTGTAGGCTATTCGATCAGTAACGTGTTGGAACTCCCTAATAATAGAACTTTGTAAAGAAAGTGTGTAAATGTGAACCAGACTACCAGGACAGTAACCATTTTTATTCTCCATTTTTAAGCTAGTTTTACCATTCCTCATTTCACCCAAATAAATACGGAGTGTACCGAGCCTGCGAGCTCCAATTGTTTGTTTATTAATAATGTTTTTATGTTTGTTTATTGTATATTTTGTTTATCTCCGTTTTGTATATTTGTATTTTGTAAATATGTGATATTTTGTAAATTTTTAAAGCTAGGGGCTAGCTTTTACAGGCGCGGGGGAAATGTCACATTTCCCCAGATATTCATCATTTTTTCCAAATTTCTATACATTTTTCATATTATTTATTTAACATTTCGGAAACCACTCTACGTGCTGCGATTGCATATCGCTGGCCTCGCCTTTATTTTATGAACCCTGACCAGTTTGAACCGTTAGTATAAACTGTTCTTGGGGGATTCATATAAAAAGCGTACCAGCGAGGTGCAAAAGGAGGCGTCACTGTGGTGCCGCACGAACGGTACAATTAGCGCCAGCCCTTTAGGCTGACCGAGTACTCCGATAGAAGCTGCCCCCTACGCTACCCAACTTAGTGACGTAAGTGTATTATTGTGCTTGTACCTGGTATCAATATAAGTGTTTTGGTAAACCGCAGCCTATTTTATCAACCCTGACGACCCCTAGCGCGACATTTGGTGGAGGCGCCGTTGGGCCCTAGCGTGACAATATGATTAATGTTCGTTTTAAAAGTTAAAAAGGATTCAAAGTACAAAAATGACGTATTATATTTTTTCCCGAATATGGACACAAAATTGAAGAAACAAATTTATTTGCATTGTGTAATACTTCGCCTTGTGGCGGTCATAATTTTGACGTTATATGCGCTTTTTGATTTAATAAATTTTATGTTCTCGACGCGAATATCAACCATTACATTCGGTTTATTCAGGTGGATAATAAAAGATCCGAGTGCATAAGTGATGGTTACAAACTTAATACTTTGTTGTCAGTCCTCGTCTATGTAAACTTTATTCTCGACCGATTTTAGTTAATTTTACAATTTAATAAGCTAAATATGTCAAAAATAGATCTGACTTCCTATTGTTAACGGTAAAAAATTGATTTCTTTTGAAATTGCATCACTTGTACCTTGTACTGGGATCTAATAACCATGTGGCATACCTTTTTGCTGTAATGAAACTCTGATAAGTGCATGTTTTGTACATTAAAAATTAAACTTCTACATCAAGCTTGTTGTGTCCTAAGATTAGGTAAAGAATAAACAAAATGTATTTTTTCTATAATTCAGAAGATTATGGCATTTTTCAAATTACTCTTTAATATTTTTAATGTACTTGTCTCTTTAATATGATACACTAGCATTTTATGTAATATGACCCTAAAAAGGTTATGGACATTTTGTCTTCTATATAAGTTTACTTTTATTTTTAGTTGCTGTAAGAAAAAATTGTTTGTCAAGGAATGCTACTGAAAAAGAAGTAGAAAGTGTTATCAAATTATATTTAAGTAACAGCATGGACAGGGAAGGTGGAAGGGGAAAAAGAACATAAACGTAAAAAGTATAAACATATTATGTACTAAAAAATCTGTTATATGACTATATCCAGATACACTAAACGTTCATGGAATCCCAAAAAACTTTTTTTTACATTTTTTTTTTACTAGCTGGTTATGAACTATAAGCGCCTAAACCCGTTTAGTGGGATATTTTAATATTCTTGCATAAAGGCGATCGAGGGTCACTAGAACTTGAATATCATATATAAAACTCGATCAGTGCTTGCAAAAGGTCATAATTTTTGCACACAACACAATACTGTAACAAAATTTGCCATAGTTTGCTTTTGTATATATATTTTTTCTACTTCCAATGTTTTTGCAACGCTCTTATATAGCAAAAATTCTTACCAGATGGAAAACTAAATATTGATTTTACGAAAAAGTTATATTTTATAAAACGTTCTGCTTCTTGGCAAAATATAACCCATAAACTTGAAAAAGCGTGTAGTGGTCAAGAAACGAAAAAAAAATCAGGAATTGATCCTAAAGTCTAAACTTATATACGATTTTTAGTTCTAAGTAACATTTCCTTATTACATTTTGCTCTAAAATAAACTTGAGGCACTTTTCTCCTAGGTCGTCAAAATGTCCGATTTTTCCATTTATAGTATCTGAATTTTTAGGTCTATTTTTTCAAAAAGCTGAACTTTTTATGAAACATTGACTTTCTAAAAGCAATACTAAAAAAGTTTCCCATTGGTAAGAACTTTTCTGAACACGCTGTATTATAAAAGTGCCAAAATTAAGATCTAAAGTACTGAAATTCCGCCGCTGTAGAAAAGTGCAGATTTTGCGAAAATTAGAAGTGCATAACATGCACTAAAATAATTTGAAAATGCGGCGCAATAAAAGTGCGTATTTGTTGATTTGGAATTGCTATTTTACAGTGTAATTTAAGCGCATTAAATATATGCTTCACAAGAAGCGTTTTTGAAGCGCTTTATCTGCAATCATTACACAACGACGCGCGGCCATATTTGCTGGAAAGATACCGTTTATTTTTCAACGGCCGGACGGACGCCGGTACGCTTGGCAAGCTAAATTCGCAAGTGCTTCTCCGGTGTCACACTGCTAATAAGGAGTGATTTTTAAGCGCTTGTATATACAATTTTGGCTATCTGGGATTCCAGTCCTTTTGGAAGCATTATGCCCATTTTAAATAATTATGTGCAAATAACTTGAGAAATACTCTCCAAAGTTTTTTGTGACAGGATCACCAAGCAAATTATTCTCTATACTAAGACAACTGAAACTCTCAAAATAACTCTATACTAAGACACAGCTTTCTAAAACTTACTTTGTAGTCAATACACCTTTCTAATAATTTTACTGCTAACTGTTTATCAAGTTTACGTATCCTTAGGTGTTGGATGTCATTTGAATGTCCATAGTGTGATATAGTCCTCTTACCTTAAATAAAACATATTTTATCACTTATCAAAACCAACTGTTTGTGTAATTTAATTATCTGAAAAGAGACAATTTGTAAAAAAAAATTATGTACTAATATTTTTCATACATACCACTTCTGCAACAACAAAAGTATTGTACTTTCTAATAATTTTACTGCTAACTGTTTATCAACTTTACGTATCCTTAGGTGTTGGATGCCATTTGAATGTCCATAGTGTGATATAGTCCTCTTACCTTAAATAAAACATATTTTATCACTTATCAAAACCAACTGTTTGTGTAATTTAATTATCTGAAAAGAGACAATTTGTATAAAAAATTATGTACTAATATTTTTCATACATACCACTTCTACAACAACGAAAGTATTGTACTTCATCACCTGAGCCTAAAATGTTCTTTCGCCCATAAAATAATTTGGCATTTGTCCTTACTTTCGACATCGGCTTTCCAAGATTTAAATTCTAAAAGACTTTGTTTTAAACATTTTCCACGCAATTTTATAATTACAATACCTTGTATACTTCTGTTCTATATTTAACGAATGTTCATTTTGTAAGTGATAAATAAAATCATTTCCAGCATAAATAAAAATAACCTAAACTAAAAATCCACCTTGACAGGTGTAGATTCACTTGACATAGGAATCACGTGACCAGTCCTGAGGAATAGACATAAAGTCCATGAAGTGACACTTTTAGCCAATTGAATACATATAAGGTATAAGTGGTTGCCTATGACTAGAGCATATTAGCTAATTTCAAATAAAGATATTTCAACAAATTTGATATTGACAATTTTTAAGTGTTACGTTTTCTATGTATTTTATATTTTAACTGCCCCGTAAGAGTTTTTACAGCTTATTATTAGAAAAAAAGCCACCTAAATTATAAATTACCTGCAAAATTTCAAAAACTCCACCGAAATCATGCCGAAATAAGCTATGACCAATGAAAGCGGTTAATTGGTCCTGTCATAATTGTCATAAAATTCATTATTCGGATTCGGTATGAAGCCAATGGTTAGTTAATTGCATGCTTTAGAAAAATATAATTATAAAACGAGAGATTTTAGCCGATTTTCAATCTGTTTCTTAATCCAAGATGCCGAGATGCTTAGCTTGTTTCGTGTTACGGAGGAGTTAAAAAAACGCCGGACAACTTTTGTACATTGAAAGTTTTCTACTTCGAACCTCCCAGTGATAGAACATTTATTTTGTGTTTGTGCTTGTTTGGGAGCAAATTAAAGACATCTTCAACACATTCCCTACTAGATAAGTATCATTTTTTGCAACTTACTTTTAGTTTTACTTATTGATATTTAAATTATTAGGCAACTACTGGTTAAAACTACAGCTGCTGGCAAAAAGGATTGATTTTGCAGTGGTCTTTTTACTATTTTGTTTTTATTTTTTCTCCGAAAAAGGTTTAAATTTGTTTTACCTTTGTCTTAAATTACGGTTAATAACAGAAAATAAATTATTCTTAAAGATTTATAATATGTCTGGCAACGTTACAACAAATTCAATTGTTTTAAGTTTTTCGCGCGTAATTTTCTGTCAAGCGCTATGTCGGACCATGTGCTCGCTAGCCAGGTCCGTCGAATATAGACTGGTTTTAGGGTATTTTTGAAAATTTTTAAAATGTTCGATTTAAGAAAAACAAAGTATTGGATATGTCTGTAGACTATCCCAGGAGTCACCCATTCCAATATATTAAATGATTTCCATAACACCCTATATATATATATATATTTTATATATATACATATATATATATATATATATATATATATATATATATATATATATATATATATATATATATATATATATATATATATATATATATATATGTATATATATATATATATATATATATATATATATATATATATATATATATATATATATATATATATATATATATATCTTTTTGTTTTGCATATTATTAGTAAACAGGGAAATATCGAATCCGACACGATACCATCGTAAAATAAAATCCAAGGGCGTTGTTGCATGGTTGCATGATTGCGGCACTTGACACTTCCGGCGTTGCCACTTGCAGTTCTATTTACTGCAAAATAGGGCTATATATTTTTTTATTTGAAAAGGATGCCTGTAAAATCGGGACTGGTCATTTAAAAGAGCTACTGTTCTGCCAAAATCATGACGGATGGTCATTTTATATTAAGGTAAATGAGACCCACTTAATCACAATTTTACTTTTATCAAGATGACTTGACAATTTTTTTTGTATGAAACACGTTACAAAAAGGCTCGTTTTTTGTACACGATGTGTTGGACTCGCTGCTCTCGTGGTCCAATTTTCACATTTAGTGCAGAAAACGCACTCATTTTGTAACTTATTACCAACAAGCAATTTACCAACACATTGAAAAATCGGGCCTAGTCTAGTCAAAACTATAATATGTAAGTAACACAAAGGATTGATTCTACTGCTTTTTTAGGTTCTTGTACTGCATAGATATTCTTATTTTCTCTTCCCTCTTTAAACAGAAATGACCCGATCCTTGAAGATTCACTGGACCATAAAATATGAATTTTGTTTGTACCACCTGAATATCGTTGGTTTTTGGCCCAACCGAATAATTTAAATTTTTTAAAAATTTAATTTTTTCTAGAATTCTTCTTATGTAATAATTTTCACTATAGAAAACTGCATAGTAGTCTTCTTTACATACAATTTTATCTTTTGTATTACCGTCCGAAGAGTCTGTTAAAATATTGGAAGTGACTCCGCAGCCGGCGCCGGTTCCCAAAATGTTGATGCATGGATACCGGCGCCGGCACCCGGGTACAATTTCTCGGATGCCGGCGCCGGTTCCGATACGGCCAAAACGGAATGCCGGCAGTTATAACCTAAAATAATTATAGTTACGTATTTTAAATGATATGTAAACATTGTGTTGTTTTAATTTTGCGTAAAAACTATATAATATGAGTGTGTGATAAATTTTCTTCATATGAAAATTTTAATTGTGTTTTGGTGGAGTACAAGAAAGTCACAAACAATGAGTTTTGGTTGCGTGATAGCAGAAATACTATTATCTGCGGTTAGCCTGTGTTAAAGGTGAAAGACCATTCAAGACAAAAAATAAAAAGTCAACAAGGAAGTGTTCCACGTGTAAGAAAGGCTGCCAGGCTAGCATTTTCTTGAAAGTAAGTGAGTGTAAACAATTTCTTCGCATCCTGGGGATTGAACGAAATCACAATCATACTTCATCCAAAGCTTATTTCAATTTTCTAGCAAAACAGAGACACAGAGTTACAGATCCATATGCTCTGCTAGTTATTTCTACCTCAAAAAATGGCAATATGTCCATAGAAGACAACAATTCCAATCAAATTGATATCTGACAAATTGAACACTCTTAGTGAAGGTATATTATATGGGTTTATTTTTCTTATTTCTACCCTTAAATTCGCGGAATAATAACAATTGTTATATTTTTGTAGGAAGATTTAAGTTTCGTTAAAGTTTACGCTATAATAAATTATTATGTTTTGATTGAATTAAGGTATTTTGATTCTCATCTTATTTTGACACTAATTTTCTAATGCTGCCGGCATCAATGATGGCTGCCGGCGCCGGCAGCGGAGCCACTTCCCCGGCAACCAGCTCGGCTGCCGGCGCCGGCATCCATGATGGCTGCCGGCGCCGGCATCCATGACGGCTGCCGGCGCCAGCAGCGGAGTCACTTCCTAAAATATTATCAGAGCCGAGATCAGAGCTATCCTGAAATTCGAAATTAGATTCTCTCTCACTTTCAGTTTCGACACTATCTCGGCCTTTTTTAGGGATGGATTTTTTTGTTCCTTTTTTAATTCCTCTCTTTTTTTAGGAAGAAAGGAAGTTAATTTTTTTTTAAAGATATTTGGAAAGTGTATTTCTTGCAAAGTTTTCTATTTTTAAAATATCGCTATCATCAGATTTTGTCATCGATAAAACGTTGTCAAATTTTCTAAAAAGGATAAACCTGCTTATGCATTGATGTTTACAAGTTTTATTAATAAAAATGGACCATACACAATAGTATGAAACAAAACAACTTTTCCGCACTTTTGCGGAAATATTTACGTAATAAGTTACAAAATGAGTGCGTTTTGTGCACTAAATGTGAAAACTGGACCACGAGAGCAGCGAGACCAAAACATCGTGTACAAAAAAACGAGCCATTTTGTAACGTGTTTCATACAAAAAAAATTGTCGTTCAGTCATCTTGATAAAAGTAAAATTGTAATTAAGTGGGTCTCATTTACCTTAATATAAAATGACCATCTGTCATGATTTTAAATGGTCAGTCCCGATTTTACAGGCGTCCCGCTTATGTTCAAATTAAAAATATATAACCCTATTTTGCAGTAAATAGAACTGCAAGTGGTAACGCCGGAAGTGTCAAGTGCCGCAATACATAAAATAAGACGATTTAACCCAACTTACCTATATCCAAAAGTGTTTCGTTAGGGAGATACAGAGCCCCAAAGGGGTACTTAACGATTTACTTTTTTTGCTCTAACTTTTGAACCGACTTGTATAATTTAATGAAATTTTAATATTTTATGTTGGCCATAAAGACTCATAAAACCATACTACAGTAGATGTTTGACATCGTCAGGAAAGTCAGGAACGGACTTGCCACCACACTCGTTGGGCCAAATTTTTGACAGGTATCATTTTACAGAGCTCAAAACTGATTTTTTAAATACTTTGGTCATTCGTCTTTAAAAAAGGTACTCTACATTTGTTTCGATAAAATTAGCCGTTTTCGAAAAAATTAAGGTTTTGTATAACACGATATTGAAATAATACTACAATATTACAATAAAACACCAGTCGTTTTTATTTCGTTAACAATGTGTTATTGACAGGTAAAAGTTAAATCATAAAAAGTACTTAAAACTGAATCTTTTTGATATTTCAGAAATCGTTTAAACAGAAAAATGTTTAAAATGTGAAAGCTTTCCTTCTTCTTGTTTACTTGAGCTGATTTTCGAAGTGGGCGCCCTGTACCTCTATACATTTTCTTATCCGACGGATGTTTTGTTGTTGTACTTGAAACAACATTCCAGGATTGTCTCGAATTTCGTTGCAGTGGTGTGTTATTCTTTCTATCAGGTTGTCCCTGGTGTGAACTGGCGTTGAATATACAAGCCTTTTTAAATTTTCCCACAAGAAGAAATCTAAAGGAGGCATGTCGGGCGACCTGGGTGGCCATACAATAGGCCCACCTCGACCTATCCATCTATCACCAAAAGTATTTGATAAGTGCTGACGAACTAAATTGCTAAAATGGGGCAGTGCACCGTCGTGCATAAACCACATCTGATTTCTAATTTCTAAGGGCACATTTTCTAATAAACCGTTTAAGTTTTGTTGCAAGAATTGCAAATAGATGGCACCATTTAATCTGTCTTCAATAAAGAACTGTCCAATGAGATGATTCCCAATAATCCCCGCCCACACATTAACCATAAATCTTTGTTGATGCTTTGTCTGTTCTATTGCATGGGGATTTTCTTCATGCCAGATATGCAAATTATGGCAATTTATTACATCGTCTCGGGTGAAACCGTCTTCGTCCGTGAACAAGACAATACTAGTAAAATTTGGATTTTGCCTAAATCGTTGAGAAAACCAATTTGCGTAATTGACTCTTGCAGGATAATCAGCGGGAGACATGGCATGTACCGTTTGGATGTGATACGGATGTAGCAGTTGTTCTCGAAGGGTCTCATGAACAACCCAGTTTGTCGCATGAACTTGGACCGACAACTTTCTTACACTATTAGATGGATTTTCAGCAATCTCCTCCAGAATTTCCTCCTCTAACTGAGAGTGTCTTGCTCTTCTTGGAGGCCCTTCTCCACCACGGCGCGGCAAAAAACTTCCTAAAATGGATTAGCAAAAGATTCGCTATTTTTAGCATTTTTTTATTTCACTTGACTTTTTACCTGTTTCTCTTAAGCTACGATCCACCCTTTCAAAAGTTCTTCGGTGCGGTAAACGTCGATTTGGAAATGTACCAGAATAAATTCTTCTTGCCTCCACACAATTGCCAAGTGCTTGTCCATAAATTAGATGCATGTCAGCATATTCGCTATAGGAATAATGCTCCATTTCTTAATTCTTGTATAATTAGTCAGACAATTTTGAAAAGTGTTGTCAATAACACATTGTTAATGAAATAAAAACGACTGGTGTTTTATTGTAGTATTCTGATAAAATTATTTCAATAACGTGTTATACAAAAACTTAATTTTTTCGAAAACGGCTAATTTTATCGAAACAAATGTAGAGTACCTTTTTCAAAGAGGAATGACCAAAGTATTTCAAAAATCAGTTTTGAGCTCTGTAAAATGATACCTGTCAAGAATTTGGCCCAAAGAGTGTTGTGGCAAGTCCGTTCCTGACTTCCCTGACGATGTCAAACATCTACTGTAGTATGGTTTTATGAGTCTTTATGGCCAACATAAAATATTAAAATTTCATTAAATTATACAAGTCGGTTCAAAAGTTAGAGCCAAAAAAGTAAATCGTTAAGTACCCCTTTGGGGCTCTGTATCTCCCTAACGAAACACTTTTGGATATAAGTAAGTTGGGTTAAATCGTCTTATTTTAGTCTCACGAATACGTGGTAGCATTTTGTACAGACCTTTTCCAGACACCCTGTATATATATATATATATATATATATATATATATATATATATATATATATATATATATATATATATATATATATATATATATATATATATATATGTATATATATATTATATTATTATATCGTGTTCGTTTCAATTTTTGCGTCTGTTTTTAAATTTAAAAAAAAAATCGCACCTGGTGTCAGGAGACCTTCCGTTTTTCTGTTTTGTCTTGCGTCGAGGGCAAATTTTTTTCCCGCTTTTGCCTAAACCAAATATGGTCACTTTACTTAAAATAATATCAAAGGTCTTTCCTTTATTCCTTTTGTACCTAAGTTATTAATTTTATAATAAAAATGTTGTTTTCTTATCAAAATATATGTGTGTATGTATGATTATGATTAAAATATCGACTTATTGTAACACTAGCGAT
This sequence comes from Philopedon plagiatum, assembly GCA_963971165.1. NCBI lineage: Eukaryota > Metazoa > Arthropoda > Insecta > Coleoptera > Curculionidae > Philopedon > Philopedon plagiatum. The sequence continues at coordinate 92,713,243 of OZ020191.1, read as the reverse complement.
AAAACAAGGTCATATTGTAACACTTGTGATAAATAAACCATTTTTGACAACGAAAAACAATGTTAAAATTACTACTTCTGGTAAGTGAATGACAAAAAATACTTTTAGCACTAGTATGAAAAAACAAGTTTTCAAAAAATGTTGGAAACACCCTGTATACTATTTCTCTACTTTATTAAAATCTTAATACCTAAATGTAAATAAAAACCTAGTACCTACATGTAATATTTCAACGTGCATCTGCAAACTACTTACCACTTTTTAACTTTAAACTAAACCCTCATGTCAAATACACAGCAAAAAAAAACGAACACAAATTCAAACATGACAGGAGGGCACCGTGCAGTGGAAAACTACACACTAAACAGCTGCACTGCTACGCGCATTCACGTATCGCTATTGGCTGGCCAGCCGACCGTTGCCGAGAGTCGCCGTCGTGTGACCTTGATGGTGGCGGATTACTAACAATTTTCGTTTATTTTCATAAATAACGCAGTGATTACTAACGATAATTGGTGGTTACCAGTTGATTACCGATGATTTCCCATGATTACCAATGATTTCCAATGATTTCCATATGATTACCGATGATTTCCAATGACTACCGATGATTTCCAATGATTACCAGTGATTTCCTTACAGTATGTACACTGATTACCAAGGGTGAGACACCCCTCGGCTCGATTACATGCATGAATCCACATCTCTGCTCTAAAAAAAATTATTATCTGTACGTACTTACATAAGTAATAATGCTAAGGGCAGAAAACAGTAAAAGAAATATTTTATACAAGCTCTAGACTCTAGGATTTAATACCAAACCTCTATGAAACAAAAAATAAGGCTAGGTTCATTTAGTTATTCGAAAGAGTTACATATGGTACCATTCTTTTGTCGAAATATAGGTACTTTTTTATCCGTTAAAGGAATAAACAACCATCAGACCCGTCAAGAGGGGGGGGGGGGGTCAGGAGGTACAAATTCCACGGGCCCGCAACTTAAAATTTAGTTATCAGCGTGGGGGGGCTCTTTAGGAAAGGCAAAACGTGATATTCCCATGACGCTTTTGGAGTGACACTCACGGCAATCACAATAATTGTTAAAAAAGCACAAAACTGAACTGCTGTAAACACAAAACAAAATAAAGCTTAATCTCAACTGTTCACTGCTCGCAGAGAGAACGATGAAGTGGCAAGCACAGACGGACAAGACAAAGGCCAGACAACCGAGAACAAAATAACCTGATTGGTCTAATTTTGACGATCTGTCGTCTGTCGAATGGAAGTAGTGCCTCCATGGCAAGTTCGCTAACTAAAATGTGACAAGTGGCAGCTGCGATAATAATATTTTAAAGTTTCACGAGGCGGTACGTAGAGGAGTGGCTGCGACTATGCGAACCTGGTCACGAATATATATATAATACGTTTTCAAATGCCGCGGAAGTGTCAAATATTAGTTTGAAAATTTTTGTACAAATAAGTCAAGTTGACAGTGATGTAAGTGAATTATATTTCTAGAGCCAAAGGGTTTGATTTTACCGTTCGTAGTAGGGTTGCCACCTGTCCTTTTCTGGAAAGGACAGTCCTTTTTTAAGGAATTTTGTCCTTTTATCTTTTTTTAGCTTAAAATGTGCTTTTCAAAGCCCAAACTGATATTCAGATGACCTTGCTGGCGCATTTTCACAGTTAAAATAATTTATAAAATTGAAAGTCAATTTCAAATGTTTACGTGATATTCTGAGACTGCTGAGAGCATTATTCGTCGTTCACGTCGATGAACGTTGCGTGCGTTTCGCCTGAAGTCCATCAACCCCATCATCAAAAAGAAGAGAGAAGAGAACAAAACAATCATAATAATCGAAGAGCGAATTTTTCTATTTTTGGCATTAATTGGCGAGATGAAAGAAACAGGTGCGTAGTTGCTTTAAATAAAGCTGAACTTTTGATTTTACCATTAATTGTAAGGAGACGTGTAAAGACATATCATACGATAAAGAATGACAAAAAATGTTATAAGCTGCAAAATCAAATGAAAAATATAAATTTAAGTTTGAAAAATGAATATTTATTTGAGAAAAAATATATATGTATATTATTTTCCCCAAAAGCAAACCAAAAAATACAGTTTTTGATAAAATCGTGAAACCGAATTTTCCCGCCATTTCCAATGTCCTTTTTCCCAATTCTAAAAAGGTGGCAACCCTAGTTCGTAGTCATACCTACATTAATCTTACAGTAGTGGTTACAAAAGTATCAGTTTCAATGTTTGTTTTAATAGAAAATTAAACTGTTTTAAACCATGATTCCATGATTGCACAGGGATATCCAAATTTGAAGTGAAAAGGCCTTATAACTTGTTTATGTTTATGTTTAAGGATGGAAAAAAATGTTAAATATGAAAGCTTTGGGGATTTTTATGGATCATACATATATCTTATCAGCAAAAAAATTCAACATTGAATAAAAAAAATCGAAAAATGTGATAAAAACCATACCATCCAATTTAAAATAAGCGAGAAAATCGATAGATATATGAACGACTCATAAAAATCCCCAAAACTTTCACATTTAACATTTTTTCTCATCTTTAAAAATAAAGTTACAATGCCTGTTCACTTTTATTTGGATATCCCTGTACATATTACCACATACACATATATCCAGTTTGAATTTACTTTCCTAAAACTGAAGCTACAGGCAGGTACACAGAAAACATATACAATATTTAGTTACATAAGTTTTTATTACGTTGTTACTTTACGTACGAAATATAGAAATCAACTCCTGACTGAACAGATCTCTGCACTTGTTTAATTATCTGATTATTAAATTTCTCTATTGCATTTGTTTCCAAATTGTTATATTTTATTGGTTGTTAGGGATATATAAATGTATATTTACCTAAGTAGGTTCTCAACAGTAGGTATCATCATGGACTAACTATAGAATCCTATTTTAGAGTATAATTATGTTATTTTTTGTATTCCTTATAGTATTGTTTTATTTATGTTTGATATATTTTTAATTTAATGTATATTCTTGTTAGATTCCTCTTATAGTGGAAATGGTTAGGTGTAAGAGTAACTAATGTTAAATCTCGCCATTCCCCCTGTTACAAATAAAGACATTATTTATTTATTTGTTTATGTACCTATATAAAATAAGATACATATATACCGGGAGAGGGTGTTTATTTCAACTGATACCATTATGGAGTAGGTATATTTTTCAGTAACACCAGTTCACACCAATTTTTGCCGTTTCTTTAAATACACCGGCTCAACTTTATGGATATTTCGTACATGAGCATATAAGTTTTTCGCCACAGTAACGTCTTTATTTGTAACAGTGGGAATGGCGAGATTTAACATTAGTTACTCTTACACCTAACCATTTCCACTATAAGAGGAATCTAACAAGAATATACATTAAATTAAAAATATATCAAACATAAATAAAACAATACTATAAGGAAAACAAAAAATAACATAATTATACTCTAAAAATAGGATTCTATACCTATGTTAGTCCATGATGATACCTATATACTGTTGAGAACCTACTTAGGTAAATATACATTTATATATCCCTAACAACCAATAAAATATAACAATTTGGAAACAAATGCAATAGAGAAATTTAATAATCAGATAATTAAACAAGTGCAGAGATCTGTTCAGTCAGGAGTTGATTTTTATATTTCTTACATAAAGTAACAACGTAATAAAAACTTATGTAACTAAATATTGTAGGTATATTTTTTCTGTGTACCTGCCTGTAGCTTCAGTTTTAGGAAAGTAAATTCAAACTGGATATATGTGTACGTGGTAATATGTATAGGGATATCCAAATAAAAGTGAACAGGCCTTGTAACTTTATTTTTAAAGATGAGAAAAAATGTTAAATGTGAAAGTTTTGGGGATTGTTATGCCTTGCGTTATTATTGATTTTAAATAATTAACACGGAGTAAATAAAGGACACTAATCTGAGTGAACATCAATTTATTACTATTTAAAATATTCTCTTTATGCAGACAATCTGCGTGTATATCAATGAATATAAAAAACTAACAATGATAAGGCACAGGTAGGATTAGAGACCTATCGCAAGTTAACCCAAATTAAAACATAACTTGTGGGAATATATAACACCTTTCCCCCAAATTTGAAAACGTCGGATTAACTACCTTACTATACATTATGCTCAAATATACATTAATTTAAACCGACAACCAATCGTTCAGGTGGTTTAATTTGACTACGTCTTCTTAACACTTTAACATATGGGCACTGCTTGATTGAACTTCACTATTTTGTGTTATGTTTAAATCATCAGCATTCACATACCCATAACCAGGTTTAATCTCTTTATCTAATTACGAGCGTGGAAGAATTGAAACATCATTTTTTTTTTATTTCACAAAAATTATGTTTAATTTGATTAGCATGACGCTTCCATTGCATTCCACAATCGGTTTTAATGAAGTAGGTTCTTCTACCATCACTTCAGATACTTCTCCCTGACACCAAGGACTTTTGTTTGCTCTAAAATCGCGAACCCATACCCGACCGCCGTTTTTGAAAACAACATTTTTATGAGCTGAAAATATTTTTTTTGTAAATTTTGTTTATTTTCAACAACGGTGGAAACCGAAGGTAATAAAAGGTCAAATTTATTTCTTAGATTTCGTCCTATTAAGATTTTTGCAGGAGTTTCTCCCGTCGTGGTATGTGGGGTATTTCTATAATGAAATAAATATCTATTTAGAATTAAATGAATATCCATACTTGGATTATCATGTTTAGCTTTTACAATTGCTTTTTTCATAATTTTTATACCGCGCTTTCGGCTAAACCGTTAGTCGCAGGATGATATGGAGCCCCTGTCAAATGTTTGACACGGCTTTCTGAAAGAAAATTTTGAATTTCTTCTGAAACAAAAGTTGTTGCGTTATCAGTACATATTTGTAAAGGCAAACCATATCTTGCAAAAATCTCACGGAAAACTTTTATAGTTGTACTAGCTGTAATATTATGCATTTCAAAACATTCAATCCATTTGGATGTTGCATCTATAATAACAAGAAAATTTTTATTAAACAGTGGTCCAAAAAAATCTGCATGTAGGCGTGTCCAGGGTCTTTTTGGCCACTCCCACACTTCTAAAGCAGTGTTTGAAGCATTACTAGCAAAAATTGCGCAAGACTGACATCTTCTTGCTAAATTTTCAATATCACTATCTATTGAAGGCCACCACACGTAAGACCTTGCAAGAGACTTCATTTTAATAACTCCCATATGGGTACTATGTAACTCATCTAAAATAATTTTTTGAAATTTTTCAGGTATAATTAAACGAAAACCCCACATGAGACATCCTTGTTCTATTGTTATCTCGTGTCTTTTAATAAAATATGGTTTAAATTCGTCAGACGGACAAGAAACAGGCCATCCGTGGCGAACATAAAAAATTATTTTGTTTAGAACCAAATCTTTATTTGTCTGGCTCATGGATCTATTATAATATGGATTCGATATCCGTATACTGTGAGCGTATCGAACGTGAAGCCTTATATAATATAAATATTTTGTTGTTTGTTATTCTCTTGAGAGAGCAGTTTACGAACTACGAACATAGACAAGACTACGAATTACTACGTAATTGAATCAAGAATGGTAGTAGAAAGAGATAAAATAGCATTGGAGTGTTGGAGCTCAGAAGTGTTGTTGTCTGCTGGGTGCTTAGGAAAAACGTTTGGGGACGCTCGGTTACACGTAAGTCTTTGTCTAATGAACTAGAAAAGAAGAAGTGCGACGTATAGATTTATATAGATTTATAAATGACTCAGAGCGACTTTAAATAATCGCCTTTAGAAATAACCTAACCTAACATAACCTATAAATAATAAAACCTTTTTAACTTAAATTTATTACTATTTAGCAGAAAAATAAAATATTTTGTGTTGTGAATAAAGTATTTTGATACGCCAATGATTCACTTGTCTTATAGATTGTTAATTTCATATAATGTTAGATTAAGATGTTTATCAACAGATGGCGCTACAGTTAAGTTTTCTTAATAGAATGTTCTTATTGAAAGGAGATAGATACAAATGCTTATTAAGAGAAGTAAGAGACAAAAGGAAAGAAGAACTAGTCTTTTGTCGTGTATGAAAAATGTATGTAGCCGGTATAAGTTGTCGTCTGTAGTTTTGATTATTAAACACTATTTGTAATGGCAAATGTTGTAAATAAATATTGTAAATAGTAAAAGACGTCAAGTGCATCATTATTAAACATAAAACAACAGGTTATGGGCCCAGAGTCACCGAAAATGATCCAGAATCACCCAGGAAAAGTCAAGAAGTGAACCATGACCTTGGCTTAGCCGCTTAGCCCTAGTAACAAGAAAAAACGAAAAGAAAAATGGCGAGTATGAGCAAAAATAATTTTAATATAGAACTTCTAAATAGTAATAATTTTCATACTTGGAAATTTAGAATGCATGTTTTACTGGAAGAGAAAAATGTATATGAATTTATTGAAAAGGAATATAATGATGCAGACTATACAGACGAAAAGAAAAAGCTAGAAGCGAAAAAAAGAGATAATTTGTGTAGGTCACTAATAGTTCAATGTATTGATGACAGTCAAATAGACATAGTTAGAGGAAAAGAAACAGCATTTAATATGTGGAGTTGTCTCGAGGAAAGATATGAAAAAAAGGGTATTCCAGGCCAACTGATGTTAAGAAGAAAATTAATGTCCATGAAGTTATCAGATATAAACAAGCTTGAAGAATTTTTGGCAGAATTTGATTTAACTATTAATCAATTAAAAGCTACAGGAGCAGATCTAAAAGATCAGGACATAGTATGTAACTTGTTAATGGCAATGCCTCCAAGCTTTGAGACAGTAGTAACTATTTTAGAAAATAGTCCAGCCAACACTTTAACATTAGACTTTGTGAAAGCGAGATTAAGATTTGAACTTGAAAGACGAAAGTCTTTATATGAAAATAATTTTAAAACTGACAGTGTGAAACCAGCAGCATTCAACAATACAAATATGAGTATAAATCGTGGTGTATGTTTCTCATGTGGTAAAAGAGGACATTTTAAAAGAGATTGCAGAGCAAATAATGGACAACATTCTAGAGGTGGAAATACATATTTTCAAAATGCAAACAGAGGTCAAAGCAGAGATGGACATGGAGGTTTGAGTAGAGGATTCAGAGGTAGAGGTTTTAGAAGAGGTTTAAGTAGACAATATGGACAGAATTTTAGTAGAAACGATGACAGAAATGATGAAAGAAGAGGAAATTATACAGAAAATACAGAAAATGGACGAAGACAGGGAGAAAATGAAGAAGGTAGTGAGCGAGGTATTTGTTTCATGTCAGATATTAATGACTTTGAGAATGTAAGTACTGATGAACTATTATTTTACATAGACTCAGGGTGTACAGACCATTTAGTCAATGACAAATCATATTTTAGTGATCTTATGATTCTTGAAAATCCAATAAAAATAGCTGTAGCTAAGAATAGCAATTATATGGAAGCTGTAGGAGTAGGAAACATAAAAGTTATATGTAAAGTAAGGGAAAAAGAGGTTGAATGTACCATAAAAAATGTATTTTATGTACCTAACTTACGTAAGAACTTATTGTCTGTTAAACGCTTAGAGATGGCAAACATAAAAGTAGTTTTTAATGATGGTCAAGTTTTCCTGTATCATGAAAAAAATGTAATAGGTATAGGATATAGAAATAATTTATATGAAATTAAATTTAGAGTTAAAAATAATGAATGTTTAAATACTGAAGTCGAAAATGAAATGGTGAATATATGGCATAAAAGATTAGGGCACATTTGTCAAACAAATTTAGAAAAACTAATTCGTTATAATATGGTTAACGGCTTAGAACAAATAGAAATAAGAAAAGTAGATTTTTGTCAAGGATGTGTAGCAGGTAAAATGACTAGACAAAAGTTTAATAACAGAAAAAGAGCTAAAAGAATTTTGGAAATAATACATACTGATGTAGCAGGTCCTATTACTCCAGAGAGTCATGACGGTGGTAAATATTTTGTAACGTTTATCGATGATTATTCAAATTTTGTATCTGTATTTATAATTAAAAATAAAAGTGAAGTTTTTCATTATTTTAAGGAATATGTAAAATCAGTTCAAGCTAAATTTAATATGAAAATATCTACTTTAAGATGTGATAATGGAGGGGAATATATTTCAGAGGAAATTAAAAGGTTTTGCAAGGAAAATGGAACGTTCATTGATTATACCACTCCGTATACACCGGAACAGAACGGCAAGGCAGAAAGATTTAACAGAAGTTTAGTTGATAAAATGTATGATTCAAGATGCCAATTTACCAAAATATTTTTGGAATGAAGCAATAAGGGTAGCAGCATATATTTTGAATCGTAGTCCAAGTGCACAGTTAGACAATAAGACACCAGCTGAAATATGGAATGGGGCAAAACCAGATTTAGGTAATATGAGAATTTTTGGATGTACTGCATATTCACATATCCCGAAGCAGTTAAGAGAGAAGTTTGATACAAAAGCAAAGAAATGTATTATGATAGGATACACAAACACTGGTTATAGATTATGGGATGTGAAAGAACAGAAAGTAATCATGGCTAGAGATGTAATTTTTAATGAAAAGGATTTTTACTTCAAGGAAAAAGAGAGGGAAAAATTTGCTGAAATAGAAAACAATGAAACAAATGATTACAATGAAGAAAATAACATAATACAGCAAGAACAAACAAACAATGAAGAGAAAGATGAAAATGGCAAAAACCAAGGCAGAAGAAGAAAAATACCTGAAAAATATAATGATTATGAAATGTACATGGCTTTTGATGCTATATCTTTTGTGAACAATATTCCAGAAAATATAGAAGATATAAATAAGAGAGAAGACAAAAATATGTGGATAATGGCAATGGAAAAAGAAATAGAGTCAATAAAGAAAAACAAAACATGGACAGAAGTCAAGAAACCAGAAAAAGCAGAAATTTTGAGCACAAAGTGGGTGTTTGCATCCAAACCCCTAGAAGATAAGTTAGAAGATAAGTACAAAGCAAGATTGGTAGTGAAGGGATTTGCACAGAAAGAATCTTTTGATTATGATGATATTTACTCACCAGTTGCAAAAATGGTTACACTTAGAACACTTTTATCTATTGGAAATCAATATGGGTACTATTTCAAACAACTTGATGTGAAAACAGCCTTTCTAAATGCAGAATTAAAGGAAGACATTTATATTTATCCACCAGAAGGAATAAGGTGTAAACATGATTTTGTGTTAAAACTAAATAAATCTCTATACGGATTGAAGCAGGCATCAAAATGCTGGAATCAAAAAATAAATGAGCTTTTACTAAATTTGAGTTTTATAAGATCAGAAACAGATTTTTGTTTATATATTAAAGTTTTTGAAGATGGACAAGTTATGTATTTATTACTTTATGTCGATGATATAATTATTGCAGGACCAGATTTACATAGAATTGAAATTTGTAAAAATAACTTAAAAGAGAAATTTGAAATTAAAGATAAAGGGGCTTAAAAATTTTTTTAGGAATACAAATAAATTATAATAGAGAAATGGGTATTTTAGAGATAAATCAGAAAAGATATATAGAAGGGATTTTAAGAAAATTTGGATTTGAAAATTGTAAACCGACAGCAATTCCTATTGATCCACAATTAAAATTAGAATCTAAAGAAAACAATGAAGATAAACCTATAAAGCAGCTTATAGGATGCTTAATGTATCTCATGTTGGGATCAAGACCGGACATCAGCTTTGCAACGAACTATTTTAGTCGATACCAAGATCAGAATAGTATAGAAGTATGGGTTCATTTAAAACGGGTTTTGAGATATTTGAAGGGAACTATAAATTTGAATCTTATATATGAAAGAAATAATAAATCACCAATTTTGGAATGTTACGCAGATTCAGATTGGGCCAGTGACTGTAAGGATAGAAAGTCAACTTCTGGATTCATCATAAAAGTATTTGGAAATGCAATATCATGGGTAACTAGGAAGCAACATTGTATTGCACTATCTAGTACAGAGGCAGAACTAGTAGCTCTATGTGCTGCTATACAAGATTGTATGTGGATGAAAAAGTTATTAATAGATATGAATTTTGATGTTGAAAACTTTAAAGTGTATGAAGATAATCAAGGATGTATTGCATTGATTAAGAATCCTGAAAATAACAAACGTGTTAAGCATATTGATATTAAATATAAATTTATTTGTGAAAATGTAAATGCCAAAGTTATGATTCTTGAGTACTTAAATACTGAATTTCAACTAGCTGACATTCTGACAAAAGGTTTGCAAAGAGTTAGATTCAATGAAATTTGTAAACTTTTAAATTTAAAAGTGAGAGAGGGATAATTTTTAAGTTAAAGACATAGATGCATACTTGTAAAATTATCATTATTATAAGATGGTTGATATATTTAAAATACAACTTTAGGATTTAGTATTGGTAATGTATCAAACATATGTATTTTAAACTTGATATAATACTTATATTATAATTATAACTATTGTCATTTTTATGAAGTTTGCAGTTTTGTAAAATAGTTAAATTTCTGAACTTTGTAAGTTAATCATTGAGGAAAGGAGTTGCGAAAAGTAAATCATTGAGAGAGGGTGTTGTGAATAAAGTATTTTGATACGCCAATGATTCACTTGTCTTATAGATTGTTAATTTCATATAATGTTAGATTAAGATGTTTATCAACAGATGGCGTTACAGTTAAGTTTTCTTAATAGAATGTTCTTATTGAAAGGAGATAGATACAAATGCTTATTAAGAGAAGTAAGAGACAAAAGGAAAGAAGAACTAGTCTTTTGTCGTGTATGAAAAATGTATGTAGCCGGTATAAGTTGTCGTCTGTAGTTTTGATTATTAAACACTATTTGTAATGGCAAATGTTGTAAATAAATATTGTAAATAGTAAAAGACGTCAAGTGCATCATTATTAAACATAAAACAACATTTTGGGGCTTTTATTACTTTTAGTAAATCTTGTGATGCTTCTAACGTATTTTTGTACAAAAATACAAGGTAAAATAAGATGTGGCCAATGTTTACAAATTGTGTTTACAGTGTCGTTTAGAATGGTTTGTTTTGGCTTCAAAGAATGTGAACTCATCCCGTATCCAGTCCTAATAAATCCATGGTCTGGCTTTTTATTTGTAAAAAATTTACAGGTAAATTTACATCTAATAAATTTAAATATGATATTTCTGAATAAATATCCGAGAAAAAGTTTTTATCATTATCAGTTTGTATCGACATTTTTAAAGGCATTCTAGATAAAAAATCAGCTGTGTTTTTATCTGAACTAACTCAACTAACATATTTTATTTCAAAACTAAAAGCTGACAAAATATGTGCCCATCTTTGCAAACGATTTGCTGCAAAAACTGGAATACCTTTTTTTTCACCAAATATGGTTAATAAAGGTTTATGATCAGCGACTAATAAAAAATTTTGATTATAAATGTACTGAAAAAACTTTTTAACTGCGAAAATTATTGCCAAGGCCTCCTTTTCAATTTGAGAATAAGATATTTCGGCTTTATTTAATAATCGTGATGCAAACTAGCGTGCCTAAAAATGACTTTAGTTCAGTTATATTTTTAGGAATAGGGCATTCCTTAACCGCCAAAACTCTCTCTTCAGAGGTATGAAGACCATTTTTATCAATTTTATGACCTAAATATGTTACCGAATCCTGAAACAAAAAACATTTATCTTTCTTTACCTTAAGACCACTCTCTTGAAGCCGCTGAAAAACCTTTTCCAGGCGCTCCGTATGTTCAAGGTCATTTCTACCTGTCACCAGTATGTCGTCTAGAAAACAGACGACACCCGGCATTATGAACATTTGTTCCATTATATTTTGAAAAATAGCGATGTCGCTAGTTATTCCATACGGTAATCTGGTGTACGAAAAAAACCCTTATGAGTAGCGATGGTGACAAGTTTTCTTGATTCCTCCGTCAGTAAAATTTGCTGATAGGCTTCGGACAAATCAATTTTTGAAAACTTTTCCCCACCTTGTAACTGAGTAAACAAATATTCTATACGCGGTAAAGGAAAATGCTGAGTTTCCAGCTGAGGATTTAAAGTAATTTTAAAATCTCCGCATATGCGAATACCACCGTTAGACTTTATAACTGGCACGATAGGGGTTGCCCAATTAGTAAATTCGGTTTTAATTAGAACCCCATTATTTACGAGTCGCTCAATGTCTTCTTCTATTTTGGGTTTTAAAGCAAGAGGCACCGGCCTTGCCTTGTAAAATTTTGGAATTGAATATTTTTTTAAAATTAAACTAACCTTAAATTTGTTAAAAGTACCAAGTTCTGGTTCAAATATATCCTTATATTTTATTAATAAGTCTGAAAGCTTAGTAGATGAATCTACAACTACTTTACTAACAGTAAAATTATGAAGGTTATTGTTAGCAAAATGCTGTTCATTCTGTGATACATTTTCTACTCTACAAATACCAAAATTTAACATTTGTAAACCATTGCGTCCAATTAATGGAGGGCCGCCATTTTTCACAACATAAGTCTTTAAAATGTAAGACCTCCCTTCAAAATTTATATTTACGTTTAAATACCCCAATGGTTTGAAAGTTATACCTACATAATCCTTTAACGACAAATCATTTTTAAACAATTGTTTATTTTTAAAGTGTTTTAAATATAATTTTTCCGATATAGCTGAATGTGCAAAACCCGAATCGGCCTCAAAATTTAAAGGAATATTTTCACAAATTAATTTTACAAAAAATGGTTTAACGTTTTCTGAACTATCTATATTATTTACATCATCATCGTGAGTATTAAAAATAGACTCATCAGATCTCGTTTGAGTATTATTATAAAAAATAGAGTGATTCCTATCCTGAATATTAGAAAAATTATTTTCTGAGTCCTGCAGAAAATGTTGCCTATTACGTTTACATTGTGGAGCTAAATGACCTTTAATGCCACAATTGTGACAGACACAGTTTTTAAATACACAGTCATTAGATACATGATTCTTACGACCACACACTATGCACTTATTTCGAAATTGGATATTCTTGCCACCTGCTGCATCATTCTGGAAACGATTTTGTTGGCTGTTGTTTTTACTACCAATGTATTGTGGTACACCATACTTGCCTCGTGTTTTTTGCTTCCCATGGTGCTGCGAATTTTGGAAATTAACTGGCTCAGTCTTAACCAGCTTCCAGATTTCTTACCTCGTGCTCACGTAACGCAGACTCTTTGCTAAGAGCAATTTTAACTACTTGCTTAAAGCTGACTTTTGAAGCATCCTCTTCAAAAAGTCTATCCATTATTTTATCGTCATTAATTCCTATGACGAAGATATCACGCATAACCGTAGAAAGTTCGGTACCAAAGCCACAAGTTGAAGCTAAACTTTTAACTTTTGCCTCCCAATCGGCAACTGATTCTCCGGTTTTTCGTTTACCACTATAGAACTTAAGTCTTTCTGCAAAATGTGATTTTACCGGGGAAAAATGCTCCTTGAGTAATTTAATCAACTCATCGTGAGTTTTACTCTCTGGCGAGTCCGGTATACATAAATTACGAACCAGAACGTAACAGTCCTCAGAAAGAGTGTTCAGCAGAATTGCCCGTTTACGCGTTCATTGTCCGAAATGCCATTTGCAATAAAAAATTGCTTAAGTCTTTCACTAAAAACGGAAAAATCGGAAAATTTTGGATCGAAATTATTTAGCGAACCCAAAAGTCCAATCATTCCAACTTTGGTTCCCGAAGTACTTGTTTCCGGCGGCGCCATTTATTACCGGCACTTGACCGTTATTTAACTAAGAATTTCCTTAGTTTTTTTTACTAAAGATACCACTTCGCGAATACCCGAATCGGTCCTTAGGCTTCTAAAGCCACTTCCTCGTCGCCAATGTTATGTCTTGCGTTATTATTGATTTTAAATAATTAACACGGAGTAAATAAAGGACACTAATCTGAGTGAACATCAATTTATTACTATTTAAAATATTCTCTTTATGCAGACAATCTGCGTGTATATCAATGAATATAAAAAACTAACAATGATAAGGCACAGGTAGGATTAGAGACCTATCGCAAGTTAACCCAAATTAAAACATAACTTGTGGGAATATATAACAGGGATTTTTATGAATCGTTCATATATCTATCGATTTTCTCGTTTATTTTAAATTTGATGGTATGGTTTTTATCATATTTTTGGATTTTTTTTATTCAATGCTCAATTTTTTTGCTGAAAAGATATATGTATGATCCATAACAATCCCCAAAGCTTTCATATTTAACATTTTTTTCCATCCTTAAAGATAAACATAAACAAGTTATAAGGCCTGTTCACTTCAAATTTGGATATCCCTGTACAATCATGGTTTAAAACAGTTTAATTTTCTATTAAAACAAATATTGAAACTCATACTTTTGTAACCACTACTGTAAGATTAATGTAGGTATGACTACGAACGGTAAAATAAATCCCTTTGGCTCTAGAAATATAATTCACTTACATCACTGTCAACTTGACTTATTTGTACAAAAATTTTCAAACTAATATTTGACATTTACGCGGCATTTGAAAACGTATTATATATGTTACGCTCAATAGTCGAATTCGGGCAATGCCCGAAAAAAATACGCAAAACTAATTTTGAGCAACGAATATTTCCCAAACCCGAAATTTTATTCTTATACGGTTATTGAGCATTACAAAATAAGCAGAACTAGTTTTGCGCAATTTGAAATGTACAAAACTAGTTCTGTACATTTCTGAATGGCCAGCACTAGTTATATGCTTGTTTTACAGCCTCCCAAACCCAAATAAAGAGTAGGGTTATGTTGTTGTTTTAAATATCACTTAGAAGTGCATCCTCCGATATTTCTGGATCTACACAAGGTTTTATTTCATGTATGTGCAATAAAAAGTGTGTTAACAGAGCATGTTCTTGTCGAAAAAGGAATGTCATCTGTAATTCTAAGTGCCATCATTCAAGCTCTTGTTCAAATAAGTAATTTTTTAAACGTAACTGAATATTTGTCTAAGAATAAAGTTTTATTTGTTGTTGTATTTGTCAGTATTTAAATAAAATATATTATTTAAATAACATTTCCACCTTTATTTTATTCGGACGCTGCGCGCTGATTAAATGAAAAAAGCATAACTAGTGCTGGCCATTCAGAAATGTACAGAACTAGTTTTGTACATTTCAAATTGCGCAAAACTAGTTCTGCTTATTTTGTAATGCTCACTAACCGTATATAAATAAAATTTCGGGTTTGGGAAATATTCGTTGCTCAAAATTAGTTTTGCGTATTTTTTTCGGGCATTGCCCGAATTCGACTATTGAGCGTAACATATATATTTGCCACCAGGTTCGCATAGTCGCAGCCATTCCTCTACTTACCGCCTCGTAAAGTTTCAGGGCCCTGGTGACAAAGTTATTTGGGCGCTCTCTTTCCTTGTCTAAGGGGCGGCGACTATTACCAGTTGGACGCGCCGGCGCATTCAAAATCAGCCCGAGAAAACGGCTGTGTCCCTTTAGTAATATTCCTTTCTGGTGTCTGACGCCCCGGACTAACTCGACACCGTTCCGAAAGGAACAATTGACAAGTTTGACATTAAGCTCAAGTCATAAATGATACACGAGAGGGCAGGGGGGATAGGTCTCGAACGGTTCAGGTGCTTGATGAATGGAACAACTGTGTGCTGCTCTGGAGCTGTGCGGGAGCTCCTCCTTGGGGTGAAAGGAAGACACCTTTTGTAGATAAGGTGTTCTGGGTCACAGCTGTGGTTACATCAATGAAAATTGGAAAGCGTTACATGAATAGAGCCCATTAGCAAGAACGAAGAAGAGAAACCGCCCTAACCTTAATGTGTCAGGTGTCAGTATCTTAACCATCTTTTATGTTGTCAAAGTTAAAAATACATTTCGTTATTTTCGCTTGTTTGTGGATAGTCTTGAAGTTTAGTGCCTTGCTGCCAGCAGATAGAAAATTGCAAATAAAAGAGTAATTTTACGTACGTGAAAAAGGCCTTTTACCAATAATCATGGCACTTAATCCACCATTAATTTATGGCATTCAGAGTACTGCGGGTGCAGTACCAGTACGCAATGAAAAGGGTGAAATTTCTATGCAGAAAGTGAAAGTTCACAGATATGTTTCTGGAAAAAAGCCAGATTATGCACAGGACGCCCGTTCAGATAGTGATAGCGATGAAGATGATTTCTTGGAACGGAGACATCATGTTCCTAGGGAACCCTCACCAGAACCTGCTAGGAGTGATGATGAATTGGAATTAAAAGGTAACATACTAAAGCTAAGAGGGACAAAATCATTATTATTCCCTAGAAAATTGAGTATTTTAGGATGGTTATAATATGCATTTTTTTTTGTTTTCTAAACTTCTTTAAACCCCTATTAGAATTAACCCTAGAACACCACATAGTGTGAGCACTTAAAGCATTCACAGAATATGACACAAATTTTGACAACTGTTTGACACTAACATCATTGCCGTTTATACTGGAAGAGGTACAGTCATGGAAATAAAATTTCGTACACTAGGGTTAAGATTTTATGACAATTTTGAATATTTTGGTAAACTGTGCTTTTTACCTTTATCTCACCTTTATACCTTGGGTTTGTTATTTCAGTAATAAAAGAAAAAGGCTACGTTATAATATAAAAATATTTATTCAAAGAAGGTGCACATACTTCAAAATGAAATATAATACAGGTTATTAAAGTATTTAAAAAAAAACACTGGTTTAATATTTTAAAGCGGAACCATTTTTTTCCACTAATAAGTTTAAACGTCTGGGCATTGATGCTACCAGCATTTGGGCGTGATGAAAATTGTAGTTATTCCAGATTTCCTCAATTTTATTCCACAAATCGTCACTGTTTTGAGGATGGAAATCATTGCTCTTGTTAATTTCTTTCACGATATATCCCCAAACGTTTTCCATTGGATTGATATCAGGGCTTCTTGAGGGCCAAGGTAACAACGTAATGTTATTTTCCAATAGCCAGTCAGAAACTCTCCTTGCTGTATGGACGGGGCAGTTGTCATGCTGGTATATAAAATTTCTTTGTTGAAATATATTGTTTCCTGATGGCAACATAACATTTTGGAGGATGTGTATATAAGCTTGAGTATTAAATGTTTCTCGAATACGGTGGCATATTCCTAGCCCTCTGGAAGACATATACCCGAGGGGCGGCTCACTCCCTTAAATCTGTGTACATAATATTGTTAAATCACATTAAATCATTTTAAATCTTTCTTAAATCATTAGATTTTTTGATTTTTTTAAATCACTTACATCAATTTAAATGGCTTTAAATCATTTGAAATCAAGGTAAATCACTTTAAATCATGTAAAATCACCATAAATCATCAATAAATCACAAAAATCACTTAACATACATTAAATCATCATCACAATTTGGCATCACCTACAGTGCTGGGCAGCGCGTTACAGCAATTAAATCGTGTTAAATCAGGTTAAATCAATACTGATTTAAAATCTGTGTACACCTCTTTTGGAAGTTAGCCGCCCCTCGCATATACCCCCATACATTAACAGAAAATCTTCCACTTTTTTTAACATGTTGGGTATATCTTTCTTCGTACCGTGTATTTGGCGGTCTATATACTCTAATCTGCCCGCTATAATAAGATTGAAAAATCTTCTCATCGGTAAATAGGGTAAATGCACCAGTAATTGCCATTATAAGAAACTGTTTTGATAAATCATGTAAGAAAAAACTTAAAATTCATCATATTTCTTGGAACAAAAAAGCAAAATACTTATTGGGGTTTCATGAAACAATATCCTTATTGAAATAGTACAAAAATATTATACTTGCATAAATAAGTATATTCTAAAAATGTTATGCTAGATCACCAGTAGTTGCCATCCAAAACCCAGTGATTGCCACTAAGAATACCAGTAATTGCCATTTTTCATTATCGCACGTAAAATTCAGGTTATTTATTTATTTAATTTATTTATTTATTTAATTATAAATACAAGACAAAAATACATTTGTATAATATAATTTTTTAGGCTTACAAAAGGTTGTAATAAAACTGCACCTAGATGTGGAACATCCGTATGTGCCAACATAAAGATATAGATTTAGTAACAGATGATAAAATTTCCTACAAATTGTATACATTTTAAACAATTAGTTAGACGAAATACTAAGAGAAGACTTGTAAACTTACAAACTTAAAAACTTAGATCGCTAATTGACAAGGTACTAAAACAGGGACGCAAACAGATGATAATTGTCCCTTACATAAATCTTGGTGAATCTGGCAAATATTTTTGTATTTTTTATCTTTCTTATATTAACTGGTAAGAGATTAAAGCATTTCGGACCAAGGTATGTAGCAAATTTTTGGTTAATTTTCCTATTACTCTGAGGAATATTCAAATTCTGATTTGTTCTGAATCTGGTCAAATAATCATGATTAGCACATTGCTTAAGTTCTGGGTTTTTAGATGTGAAAGCGCATAGTGTGGCTATGTAAATTGTACGGATATTATATACATTGTCTTGGTACAGCATATTTGTAGAGAATAATCTATCTTTTTTAAATATTATTTTCAAAATTGTGTTCTGGACAATGTTAAGCTGATAAAGAGCATTGTTGTATAGACCACCCCAGACCAATATACCGTAACTCAAAAGGGATTCAATTAGAGCTTTGTAAATTAATATTGTTAGCTTTTTGCACAAAAATTCCCTAAGCTGATAAAACTTATGCAGAAGAGCTCTAATTTTTTTAGCGACATAAATTATATGTTCCTCCCATCTTAAATTTTCATCAATTATAATTCCCAGATATTTGACATTTCTGACGGATATTATGTCCTCTTCAAAGTTAAGTATCTATTTTTATACGATTATAATCAGGTTTATTAGTCGCGTTTATTGAGAAGGCTATGTAGTTTGTTTTTTTTATATTAAGAGAAAGTTTTAAAGAATTCAGAAGATATCCAATTTTTTTCATTTCAATTTGGACCGTCTCTCTGACTTCCATCCAAGATGAACCATGGAACACAACCACTGTATCATCAGCATATGATATTATTTGACCTCTGATCTTAAGATCCGTCAGGCAATTTATATAAATGTTAAACAAAGCAGGACCCAATACAGTGCCCTGGGGCACCCCAATCCGAAATGGTTCCTCACCACCGATGGTGCCATTGACCCTAACATACTGGCGTCTGCCCGTGAGATAGCTCTTGAAAACATTCAAGACAGTGCCCCTAATCCCATATCTACTCAATAACTCAAGAAGAAGATCATGGGACACCGTATCAAATGCCTTCGCTAAATCAAGAAAAACTGCAATACACTTCTTCCCTCTATCAAGGTGGTTAGTTACTCTCTTAACTAGTTCGTACATTGCATCACTTGTGCTTAATCCGGCGATAAAGCCAAATTGATTGTTAGACAAGATATTATTTTTTTTAAAAAGGAGATTAACCTGTCTTTCATGCATTTCTCCCATATTTTGGAGAAAGTGTTTACAAGACTAATCGGTCTAAAGTTATTTATATCTTTTTTGCTTCCTGCTTTATGGATGGGCACTACTATAGTTTCTTTGAATTGCCTGGGAATGACACCTGTGGCGAAGCCAAGATCAAAGATATGTTTTAGAGGCAAGAGTATATGGGGATGTATTGTCTTTATAATTTCAGTTGTAATACCGTCAATCCCTGGACTGCAAATATTTTTTAGGGAGCCAATGTGTTTAATCAATTCCTCCACAGAGACAGGTTCCAAATACATGGAATTTTTGTTAGTTTTGATACTGTTTAAAAAATCTTTACCATCATCTTTAATCTTTTCCGCCATTTTTAGGCCAACATTAGCAAAAAATCCATTACAATAATTTGCCATTTTCTTGTCATTATCAAATTTTTTCTCATTTTCATCCAGGATATTAATTGTATTATTTTTTTTTGCATGACTTTCGTTTGTGGCTTCAGATATAATTTTGTAAACCTTTTTGAGGTTATTTTGATTTTCAGTTATTAAATTTTTATAATAGGAGTTTTTAGAAGTGTTCAAGATTTTTTTAAGGTTATTACGGTACCGTTTATATTCCAGTTCTTTTTGTTCCGAGAAATTCAGTAAGAGACGTTTTTTCATTTTGTCCCTAATTTTAATTGAAGAAATTATACCCGTAGATATCCATGGTTTTAGTTTTTTAACTTGTTTTGAATAATTTTTAGTGTAAGTAATAGTTGATAACTCAATTAATTTAAGAAATTCTTTAATAAAAATATCAAAGGCCCGCTTATTAATAATGATTCTCGCATAAATAACTATTTGTTTAAAATAGTTATGCTTAATAAAAACCGTTTATGAATGGAACAGTTTTATTACATTTATAATTCTTAAATGGAACAGTTTTATTACAGGTTTAATTCTTAAACTAACAACAATAAAAAATCATAGAAAAGTCCATTATTTTGACTTTGATTTAACAAAACGAAGGTAATAAAACAAAAATCACTTCCCAACCCTTCTTTTGGTTTTAAATAACTTATAAGCCGAGTTAATTTTTTTTATAACATCATTATCGATTGCAAATGGGTTGTTACCAATTAAATCTATTGGCCCAAAGAAAACGCGATACAAATGAACTTCATCAATATCGTCCTTAAAAGGCCAAAGAAATGAGTTGGGTGTTATTTCTTTTAAAAATTTTACAGCTGCTTTAGAATTTTCGTAGTCAATTCTAATAATTCGTCCAATAAAATATTGTTCATCGTAATACACAGCGTAATAACTCTCAGGAATTAACTTAACTTCCATATTTGACACATGGTCAGTTGATAGGATACCTAGTGATATTCTATCTTCGTCGTCTTGTCTTTCTAAATCAGAGAAATCTTCTGATGCTGAGGACGTACTATCTGCATATTTAATTGACTCGTCACCACTGCTACTGCTCTCACTGTCCCATGGACCTTTTTTCTTTTTTTTATTGGAAGTTAAGATCTTCTTTTTTTCCTTTTCTTGCAGTTTCAATTGTTTTTTCTCTAAGCGTTGTTTCTTTCTTTGCTCTTTTTCACTTTCTGCTTTTCGTTTCTTTTCTTCTTTTTCTCGTTTGTCTTTCTTCCATTCTTTTGAAGATACGACAGATATATTCTTGCCTCGGTTGTTGCTTTTCTTTTTACCGGATTTGTTATCTTTCTTGTCAGGATAAAATAAAGCTCGTTTGAAGGGTGTCCCTACACTTAAATTAGAATTGTCATTAACTAGTAACGGAGTAAAATTGTTAGGTTTGTTCGAGGGTTTATTAGAGTGAAGTGGGGGGGTCTGAAGATTTGTATCTATTAAAACTTCTGTTGTCGTTTTGAGGGGAGTTTTTTCAATTGTGTCAGCTTCTGGTAAACTGAGGTCAAAAGCAGAAGAAGGTCCAGCAATTGGTTCAGCAGATAAATCAACGTCATTATTTCTTACAATTTTTTTACTGTGTTCGACATCATATTGCTTCTTTATCTTAAGCCAAACATTATAAAGTTCTGTCCATTTTTCTTCTCCATTCCATGTTTCCTCATCGCTACATTCCCTAAATCGATTTAAAATGGCAGAGTCAATAAATGTTTCCAAATATTTTATATGGCTAACACTTTCTTTCTGCACCTGTAGAGCATGAACGTTTAAGACTTCTTGATTTTGTTTGCTGCATCTATCCTTGATGCATTTGCTATAATCAACAGCATCAGGTGACCAGGGATACAAGCCACATTTTCTAAAGCCATTAGTTATGCATTCCTTTGTTATTCCCTTTATTGCTTCAACAAACATTAATGGGAAGTTTGTTTTGTTTAAAACTTCAATATTACAATCTAATATCCATCGATGTACAGTCTTTCTCCACTGATCTTTGAGGGGCCTAAAAACAGAAACATCACAAGGTTGTATAATGTGTGTGGCATTTGGATATAATGCCACCAATATAATTTTTTTCTCTTCACAGAATTCGCTCAGGGCCATGGTGAGATGTGACTGATGTCCATCAATAAAGAGAATAACTGGTAGCGTTATTTGATTTTTGATAAGCCAAGGATAAAAGACATTTGCTACGTATTCGTAGAATGATTCACCCGTCATCCACCCTTTTTCACTCTTTCCAAGTGCCCACTCATTTGGCACATTTGTCACTAGTGCTCCTGGAAACCGGGAATATGAAAACAGAAGAAATGGCGGTAGCAAAGTGCCGTCGGCGCTAACTGTAATTGCAACAGTTATTGATTCTTTTTCTGACCCTTTTGCTATTTCGTATATGTTTTTCCCACCTCTGGGACCAATAACTTTGTTTGACTTGGGACATATCTGAAAAGCTGACTCATCGCAATTAAAAATGCGTTCCGGACAATTTAAAATTTCAGTCAGGTTTTCTTTTTCTAAATAGCTGTGTACTTCTTGAAACCAATTTCTAAGATTTTTTTCTGTCACTGTGGCCCTCGTAGCTGACACAGTTTCAGGAACTCTGAGAGATATGGTAGGGTTTCTTTTAAAAAATGCTTCCAACCATTTTCTACCAGGTTTATCATTACGAAATGGATTTTTTCGATTGCTGCTTTTCATAATTTTTTGAACCGTTATTAATAGATCATCTTTATGAAGGGAAAATCCTCTATCGGAAACTTCAATTATCCATTTACATAGGGCGTCTTCCTCTGCTTTTGGTAAAATGGAAGGTGGACCCATTTTACGTTTTACTGGTGTCTTCCCTTTAACTTTGTTCTTTAGTGTGTTTCTTGGGACTCCATATTGCTTGGCGGCAGTTGAAAATGGCATTCCAAGGCGGCAGGCTGCAATTGCCGCCTCCATATTTTCTTGTGAATATCGGAAAAAAGGCTTTTTTTCCCAACCATCTTTCCCATAATTGACACCTAAACCAGAAAATGCCATTATATTGTACCAGTAATTGCCACTTTTCGAAAGGGTGGCAATTACTGGATTTTTTAAAGATATTCGTCTCATATTTATACAGAGCAAAGTTTTCGATATGAACTTTAAAATAGTGCTGAATAACGTTATTTTAAAAATGACCAGTAATTGCCACTAGTGGCAATTACTGGGCCACTTAGTGGTTTTAGTTCCAGTAATTGCCACCACCTCTTAAATGGCAGGTTAGGATTAAAATAACTGAAATAACCATAAAATATGCATGAGCACTTACCTAACATTCGTATTGTCACAGAAAACAGTTCAATATCTCTTCAAAATTAATTATTTCGCATAAAAAACTATTTACTCTTTCTTAACAAGAACCGTAAGAAACACCTGTTTTAAGCATAAATCGCCATATTTGAAATATTAATTGACAGTACAGGAAGTGCTGCCCTCTTTTAGTACATTTTTTAATTACAGACCATAGAAGAAACACAAGCAAAACTAGAGTCATGTATTCCTTAGCAATATTTAAGAATCTAAGCTTATTTTTGAAAGTACAAATAGGAGGTGGCAATTATTGGTACAGTGACAATTACTGGTGCATTTACCCTACCACATTATCCCAAAAATCCATACCTTGCGGTAAATATTCCAGTGCAAACCCCATTCTATGCTCTTTATTCATATTTGTCAAAAATGGCTTTCTAGCAGCTACCCTATTTCTCAATTCTGAATTTTTCCTTATACGATTTCTTGCTGTTCTTACTGTCCCAGGAAAATTAGTTTGGCTGTGTGCTTCAACAGCTGTCTGAAATGGATTGTTTCGCAAAAAATCTATAAGATCATTATCTTGATTTTCGTTTTTTTTTATTTATTTATTTACGGACAGCAATGCCCATTTTTAATATATAACAAATACAATACTTATATAAATAAAACTTACTACTACTATCATAAGACATCAAAAACTCAACCATAAATACACAATAATAAAACTTATCCTGCCCATACATGGTCCCGCAACAATAGCCTTCCTTTAAACTGCCTCAATGGGGTACCAAAAAAATCAAGTTCACCGAGCTCATTAGCCAAAGCTGTAGCTCTTGGAATAAATGAATTGCATGCATAATTAGTTCTATAAAGCTGCCGATGAAAAGTCTGGTTAGATCGGGTATTTCTAGGCGGGACACGAAGACCCACCCTTGACAGTAATGTTGGACAATTAGCAATACTATTTAAAATTTTGTACAACAAGAGTAGGTCTCTATTATCCCGCCTAGTAACCAGTGGTAGCATGTTAAGCTCCGAGCACAGGGTCTCATAGTTAAAGTCTTGATTCTTAAATTTGTAGTTAATAAATTTAAGGAATTTTCTTTGCACTTGCTCGAGTCGTTGAATATGGGTGTTATAGTGTGGATTCCACAAACAGGAAGCATATTCTAGATGAGTCCTGACCAGTGCACAGTAAAGAAGCTTAAAGGAGTTTATATTAGAAAATTCATTTGTGTGTAGCTTAATAAATCCAAGCATTTGTAGTGCTTTATTTGTTATTTGTGATATATGAGGCACAAAAGAAAGTGTTTTGTCCAAGGTCACTCCAAGGTCCTTTATTGACTCAGTCTCTAAAATAACCTGTTCTTGTATTTGATATGGAAAATCATGGGAAGAATGCAACCTGGAAAATTTGATGAATTTGCATTTGGAAATATTCAAGTCCATGTGATTTACGTCACACCACTCGACAAACCTGTCTAAATCATTCTGAAGATCAACACAGTCATTATAACCCCTGATCACATTATAAACCTTCATATCATCTGCAAAAAGAGAAAACTTACTTGAACGAAAGCACTCACCAACATCATTAACAAATAGATTAAAAAGAAGTGGACCAATGTGAGATCCTTGCGGGACTCCAGAGGGGACAGGTATCTCTGAGGACACAAAGTTGTTAACGCGGACTAACTGACGACGGTTACTCAGATAACTCTTGGCCCATTGAAGCACTGATCCGGAGAGTCCCAGTGCTTGCAATTTTCGCATTAGTATCCCATGAGGGACCCTGTCAAAGGCCTTGGAAAAATCTGTGTAAATCGAATGTACCTCAAATCCTCCCTCCAAGGCCCCAAACAAGGTATCGACATAGGACACTAGATTCAATTCCGTGTTTTTACCCACACAAAAACCAAACTGTTGATCAATTATCAGGGACCCTAAAAGTGCCGTCAAATTGTTGGCTATAATTTTCTCAAAGATTTTAGGGATAGTACTAATTATGCTACTAGGCCTATAGTTTTGGACATCAGCCCTATTGCCAGATTTGTGAATAGGAACAACAAAACTTATCTTCCAAAAGTCCGGAAAAATTCCCAGGTTCAAGGACCTATTAAAAATTATCTGCAGAGGCTTGGCCAAAACAAAAGCACACTTCCTGAGCAGAAAGGGATGTATGCCGTCAGGGCCAGGACCCTTATTGCAATCCAGACTACTCAGTTCAGTATACACATCAGAAAGAGATACAGAAAAGGTATGAATATTTAGATCATTATCAGAAAGTACCTCATGAGGTTCAACTTCTGTATTGGAATAAACTGTCCCAAAATAATCGGCAAAAAGCTCAGCGGCATCTGGACCCATAGGCACCTGAATATCATTGAAAAATAATTCAGAAGGTAAACCACTAAGCTGACGTTTACTATTCATGAAATTCCAGAACTGTTTCATACTACTGCTAAGACCTGACTCAGTATCCTGCACAAAACCTCTATAGCAGCTTCTTGACAGCCTAACACATTGAGCACGCAATTCGGAAAACACAGCATAATCACAGTCTGATCCCGAAGACTTAAATTTCTTATGAGCAATCTTTTTTTGGACTGTCAATTGTTTAAGTTCCTGTGAGAACCATCTAGGAAACCTTCTGGATGACACTTTTTTCAGAGGGACAAAGGACTGGATAGCGGAGTACAATTCATCATAAAATATTCCAAGCATGTCGCTTATGTCGTCATGCTCAGCAAAATAGGTTTCCCAGGGTATAGAAATAAGGTAATTGTTAAGCAAATCAAAATTTGCTGACTTAAAATCGTAATAAAAGTTTGATGCTTGAGGACTTACATCTTGGGAAGAATGGTGAGGCAGGTCGATAAAGAAGGCCACTGGAGGATGGTTATTATCAACATGAAGCACAGGATGGGCATTCGATACAGTTTGAAATTTTTCTTCTGCCACTTCCAGCCCTTCTATCCAATGATCCTGTATTTTCCCATTTAGTTCGAAGGCTTTGTATAGTGCTTCTTGGTTTCCCAACTTGCTCAGCTATTCTTCCTAGAGAAACACCTTCTTCGAATAAAGTAATTAATCTCGCCTTCTCGAGTTCATTCATATTCACAAAATTTTTTGAAATTCAGTATAATTTTCAAATCTGATGACACCTATAAATATTTGTCAAAAAGTGAAATGTATTTCCAGGTAATCTAGGTATGTACACAAAAACCGACATCACATTGGAAAAAAATAAGTCTACGAAATTTTATTTCCGTCACTGTACCTTAAGACAAGCCTAAGCGTTGCATCACAATAAATTTTGCAAAAGCAGACATATATACACACACACAGAGAGAGAGACACTCAAAGTATGTGTTACAGGAAACATCCGATTTCAGGATATAATAATTTGGCCTAGAACATATTAAAACATCCTGCTGTTGTTAGGATGTTTGCGTTTTTCCTAGGACATACAAGTATTGCCTGGTACTTTTTAGAATAAACCAGCATGGCCCGAATGGTATTAGGAAATATTAGTTTTAAATTATGATTATGATAAATATTAATATTAAATTTATTAATATTTTATTAATATTTAATAAAATAAAAACTTATCACCCTAACTGGCGCTAACCCGCTTGAATGAACTTTTCTTTGTCAGTTCACCAAATAAAAAGTTTTAAAAAAAATCAGAATTTACTCGAGCTCGAGGGGTCATCCACTAGTCGCATTACTGGCACAAATTGGCCCACATTACTGTGCATTACTCTGCATTATCCGGCATTACCCTGCATTACCCTGCATTACTCCGCATTACCTCGAATTACCCTACATTACGCCCACATTACTCTAAATACCTTATGATTATGACTGACAAAAGTAACTTTTCCAATAGTTCATATGGCGGGGGAACAAAATAAGTTTTAAATGCAACACGGAAGTAAAATTTTTCATAACTTAAAATATAGGTATTGGAATTAAATTACAAGCGGGCAATAAAATTCAGTTAAAATGAATATTTGCAAACGTCGCAAAATCGTTGGCTATCGCAAGTTGGCAAGTCTTTTGGCGGCTTATTATTAAAAGGTTATGTTTTAACTTCTTTGCAATCTTCAATTATAGGCTGTGATTCCCATTTGTGTATGAATTGTGTTTATGATAATTAAGGATATTTCTATTATGCAATGTAAGTTTTTATACATATGGAGTAAATAGTATGCTAGATAGATGTAATAAGCAAGTATCTAGGCAAGTATCTTCAAATTTAAAATAAAAGACAAAAAGAAATCCTGGGTTATTTGGAGGGTTATTCATTTGAAAGTTTACTTTGGCATTCGCCGTAAATATTTTACTTACTATTAAGAACATACGAGGAACATAACTTTAAAAATTTCATCAACTGTATGGTAAACTTGAAGATAAATAGCGAGAAGAGCATGTACACTGAAAAAAATATTCCATACACCGAAAAAATATTTTATACACCGAAAAAAAATATTGGAAAAAATATTCCATGGATTTAATCATAATCGGACAATGACATGCTATAATAAATTAATACATTATGAGTTAAAAAGGTAGATAAGGTTTATGTAGGTACTTAAATAAAAAAAATATATTTTTGCATTTTTTCGAGCATTTTTTAAACATCAAGCTTTGACGTCGGCGCAAATATTTAAAGCAAACGTAAAAACATAATGCGGAAATAAGTACCTATATTTAAAACTCGATTTAAAATAATTAAGATATACTAAAAATAAGAAAAATGCATCAAAAATAATGACATACTTATTTAGGTACTTCAAGCGTTTTAAAAAATATAATAAAAACACTGCATTACTCTGCATTACGCAAAATTTAGAGAAAATCTGCATTACTGGTACACATTTTCGAATAGTGGATGACCCCTCGCTCGAGCTTGAACCCACGACTTCTGTTACAAAATGCCTAACACAATACATGCATACTAGTAAGGCTTTAAAGGCTGAACTGTATTTTTTTTCGCAGATAAAATCGACAATAAAACCCGCATTCACGCGGGTTAGCGCCAGTTAGGATGGTAAGTTTTTATTGAAATCCATGGAGATGCAAGTATTTCATCATATTAATACCAAAACTCATTAACTGACATATTGTTACTCTGGAGACAATTACATTTAAAGGTTTAATCTATTATTATCAATACCTGTATAAACATTTTGAGCTTATAGTTAGTTAACTACCTTGTACCCCTATGTAGTGATTCAAGGGTTTTTTGATGCTTTATAAGTTTTATAATAAAAAAACTTTGTTTTTAGTTAGTGATTTTTTACAAAGAAAAGAAATAAAAAGTTAGGGTTAAGTTAAAACATTTTTGTTTGCTAGAAATTCTATTTAAAAAAGTTTTAACAGTTAAGACTTCTTGTACTTATTTATTGGATCAAAACATACCTAATGGCTTAATTATCTTGGTTTTGACAAAAATGTCAGTTAGTGAGTTTTGGCATTAATATGACGATTTGTCTTAATCAAAATTTAAAACTAACATTTCCTAATAACGATCAGGATAGGCTGGTTTATCCTAAAAAGTACCAGGCAATACTAAGTAGTACGTCGTAGGAAAGATGCAAATGTCCAAACAGTAGGAAGTGTTATGTCCTAGGCCAAACTAGTATATCCTGAAATCGGATGTTTCCTGTAACATATACATCAGTGGCATAGGCTACCTAAATATTTTTAAAAAGGTAGGTGACAGTGATTGTTTGTCCCAAGAATAAACAAAAGTTTGCAGTAGAGACACTTTGGTGCCTGTACAATCACAGAACAATGCACCAGAACTTTTGATTTGCTCTTGAGATCACACAGTATAGTTTTGAGAAGTTCCACCAATCAGTTGTCGTGGGATAGTAAACAACATTTCCATTTCGTTTCATGGATGTTTACCTTATTTGTTAGGTATCTTCATCACAAATAGGTATTTAATCTGAGTGTAAACCCTAAGTTAACTAAAATGTGGCATAAGTATGAGAAAGCTATAAAATAAGGATGTACTTCTTAGCATAGAAAAATAAAGGGTGGTAGACCTGTAAAAATAGTGGTAAGTATGTGAGGCAGGATTACTTAAGTAAATAAAATAATTTTGTGATTTTTTGATAAACATGCTGAAGCGAGCGACCAGCGGCCAATCGATATATACAGGGTGTTATGGAAATCATTTAATATATTGGAATGGGTGACTCCTGGGATGGTCTACAGACATATCTAATACTTTTTTTTTCTTAAATCGAACATTTTAAAAATTTTCAAAAATACCCTAAAACCAGTCTATATTCGCCGCATCTGGCTGATCGTACACAAGGCGCTTGACGGAAATTTGCGCGCGAAAAACTTTAAACAAATGAATTTGTTGAAACGTTGTCAGACGTATAAATCTTTAAGGAGAATTTATTTTCTGTTTTTAAGCGTAATTTAAGACATTTAAGAATTTTTTTTAACCTCTTCCTACGAAGAAACTAAAAAAAATAGTAAAAAGGCACTGCGAAATCAATCATTTTTGTCAGCAGCCTTAGTTTTAAGTAATATTTAAGACACCCTATATTACGTTATTAATGAAATAAGCGTTATTCTTACTCTTACTAGCTTAAACTTTCTGCCAAGGAAAAGTTAAAAATCAAAACGAAAATACTAATGGAATTGAGCACAACTACATACCTAGTACTTACTTCAAAAGTATAACCAGATCCGCTAAATTACATTTGCACCGGCAAACGTTACCATATAATACGTAAATATTATTAGTGTTTTAAATTAAATTTAGTTTTCAACCCTATTACGCTACTCACTCAAAGAAACTAGATAAAACTGATCAAAATATTGGTTAACAACGGATCGAAGACCATTTTCTAGGTAGTGAAAATAAATTAAATTATTTAAATCTTTAAACGAAAAAAAAAATTAAAACATTCAATTGTGTGGCTTGTGTGCTGTTGACAAACTTAAATATGGCGCACGGACCTTTGATGACAAGAAATCCTTCTATTTCGATCTCCCTTCATCATGAAACATCTCTTTGTCACTTCCTGTACTTTTATTTGGCGCGAAAATTTAAAATAGAAGGCCTGTTTGTATTATTGTCTTTGAAACACTCTTAGACAAGGGAAAGATAGTGGACGCGTAACGATGCCTGCCTGCCTGTTACCGACTGCCACCTAAATCATGGCCGGCCAAAACAGCAAGGTCTCTCCAGTGGCGTATCGCGCAAAAGGAGTAAACGAGGATTTTAAATACGGTCATATTGATATAATTTATTAAAAATAAAGTTGTTTTAATGACCATGGCAGTTTTATTGCAACCTAAAAGTTACATTTTAGTTTAAACTAATAGTATGTTTTTGTTATGGATACTTTCAAGTTGTTGACTTATAGAACCAGAAATGAACTGTATAAAATAAGAATTAGTTAAAAAACATTTACATGGTTAAATAGGTTTTTTTTCAGATATTGATTATTTTTCGTTGTTTGTGAAAAATCTGGTTTAGCTTAATATAATAAGAAACACAAATGCAAAACAAATTTTTATTAATTTTAAATAAATTAACATCGTTTGTAAAACACCGATTTACTAATATAACCTAGAGTAAAAGACAGATTGCGCATAAAAGCAGTTTTATTACTACATATTTTACAGTTTAATATATGTAAAGTAACAAGCCATGTATACAATATCTACAGGGTTAGTGCCTGAATTTTGATCACTTCCTTTTTCTTTGGTTTTTAAAAAACGGCAATGAGTTTTTACCAAAATGCAGGAAAGTTTGTGCAGTATTCTAATCAATACAAAAATGTGATACAGGGTGTTTTAAGAAAAAAACAGGCCAAACGAAATTTGTATTTGTGTAAATGGAACACCCTGTTTCTTCTTGTGAGCTTCTCATAACTAAATTGTTATTATAATTATTAAACTAAACACTACTCTAGGTATATAGAAATCATTGTCCTTTAAATAAAATTAGTTTCGTTAACTGGTTTCGAACAGGGTTAGATTGTTGTGACTGTATTTTAGTAATAAAATGTATCCTGACACTTAAATATTTTGTGCACACAGATTGAACCAAAAAATATACATGATTTACTGAATTGTCTAAAACATGATTGTCCAAAGTGTGAAAAACTTTTGACTCAAAACAATTATATATGATTTTATTGGTCAACATTAACACAAAGTTACGTTTGTACAAACGATCATTATATATACGTAAGTAATGTTCAGCCTTCTTACATATTTGTATAGTATCTTCGGAGGGATATGTTAATCCCCCGTGACTTTTTTGAGAAATCAGGGAATTGAGAAAATTTTCACGATTGCCTATTAATGCTGCAACACAGGTTTCACATTGAATAGTTTTTTGCAACTGATAGACAATAAAACCTGCAATGTATATAACAATTTGAGACGAGCAATCTGTCATGACAATAGTATTCATAATATAGTCGTGATCGTTTACAATTTCAAATATATCTTCTTTTAAATTTAGATCTTGTTCAGTAAATCCAGGTGTACTGTAGTTTATGTGATCTTCTGGGTTGGTATAATTGGTTGTGGATGAAGCTACTAACACTGGAATGTGATCGAGTGGAATACAATTTCCCACACCACCCTCTCTTACTTCCCCCCTTATGAGCAGACGTTTATATGCACCCATAAACTGACGGGCGCTGGGGTTATTATTCCATCCACCTTTGGACCTAATGGATGAAAAAAACAACTCAATATGATCTTGACTTATTTTGTAAAGAGGAAGATATATTAGCAATTGTTGTTCAGCCACCAAATCAGTATATAACTGCAAAACGCTCTTTAAAGAAACAATAATGCCAACAAAACCAGTTTTCCTTTGTGAATTAATTATAAGTTCCCCGTTAGCAAAAGTTAACTTCGAAATATACTGTATTGCAAAATGTATAAATTCTGTGGTTGTTGTAATATTCTTTGGGTACAAAGCTTTCTTAAAGCCCGGTGCAACAAGGGATCTACTGTTAAGTATATCAAGAATATTATTTAATATTCTTATAAAGCGTACAAATCAAATCAAATCAAAATTTTATTAACGCATTTAGCATTTACAATTGTAGCAAACAGTATATAGTACAAAAGCAGTGTCAAACAGTATAAAATCAAATTAAAACTATTACAATGTGTATATAGGAAAAAACAACACCAAATATTATTGCAAGAATAAATTCCAGTGATTCACCTATATAATAACTTTTTAACTTTACTTGAAAATATGTTCAGATTATCACAAAATATATCTATATCACATGAGGTCAATATTTCATTCGCCAATATACACATTCTATTCAAAGGTGAGCTGAGACCATAATTGGTTCTATGGAAGTCAACATTGAAAAGGACCCTATTTCTAGTACCAATCGAAGGAACATGAAAACCAATGCCCGAAAGGAGAGTAGAATGGCACAAGCCATTAATAATTTTATAAAAAATTGAGATATCTGAAAACTTTCTTCTATTTTCCAAAGATGTTAAATTAAGAAGTTTCATTATGTCATTACAATCAATCTCATCATAGGGTATTCCCAATTTAGATCCAATCCTTCTAAGGAACCTTCTCTGGACTCTTTCCAACCTTTGTTTGTGAACAGCATAATATGGTTGCCACACACAACTGGCATATTCAAGTATAGAACGAATTACAGTACAGTAAACCTCTCTAAAGGCAAATACACTCTCGAAACCTCGTAGAGTTCGAAAGACAAATCCCAGTAGGCGCAATGCCTTAGTCGTAATGAAATCAATATGCTTAGTAAATGTAAGCTCATAGTCTAACCAAACTCCAAGATCTTTAACTAGGGTTTGTCTCTCAAGCTCCACAGAGTCCAGGTCATATTTAAAGAAATAAGGATTCCTGGATCTAGTGAATGACACTATTCTACATTTGCTGATATTTAGAGACAATTTATTACTTTTAGACCATAATGAAAATCTATTCAGATCGTCTTGCAATAATTGACAATCAGATGGGGATTTAATAATTTTGAAAATTTTTAAGTCATCAGCAAAAACCAGAAACTGGCAGTCATGAAAAGCATTTTTTATATCATTGATAAATATATTAAAAAGAACTGACGACAGGTGACCGCCCTGCGGGACGCCAGAAGTAACAGATATTTCTGAAGATATGTAATTTTTAATTTTAACAGCTTGTTTCCTTCCTATTAGATTGCTTTCAAACCAGTTGAGCAGAGTTCCATAAATTCCAACCGCCGAGAGCTTTTTAATTAATATGCCATGATCAACACTATCAAAGGCCTTCGAGAAGTCGGTATAAACGGTATCAACCTGGTACCCACTCTCGAAAGCTCCCAACAGTATCTGCTCATAGCATAACAGGTTCGAACAGTTGATCTCCCCTTTATAAAGCCGTGCTGTTCACTAATCATAACCTGTCTAAAAAGTGGAGTTATACTATCTGAAACCAAGGCTTCAAATATTTTTGAAGTTAAACACATCTTAGAGATGGCTCTATAATTTTTCATATCTGCCCGATTACCATCCTTAAAAACTGGTGTAACATATGACTTCTTCCAATAAGTGGGAAAAATCCCGCATCTAAGTGATAGGTTATAAATTTTACATAAAATATCAGCTAGGACAAACTTACAATTTTGTAACAAAATAACAGGTATGCCATCAGGCCCTGGTCCAAGACTAGATTTCAACATACTAATCCTATTAAAAACATCAATCACAGACAAGTTTAAAAATCCTACACTAACAGACCTATCACAATCAAAAAAGACGTTGGATTCCTCATGTTCCAAGTATACTGAGGAGAAATACTCATTAAACATTTCTGAAATCTCCTGTGGATCACTACTTAGATTATGATTAAGAGACATACACTGTGGATATTCATTGTTTCCTCTTTTTGAGTTTACAAACTTCCAAAAGGAAGCTCTATCAGTCAGCTGCGCCTCAACCGTTGCTATATGTTCATGGTGAACGGAATAAGACATATTTCTACATTGCGTTCTCAGGTTTGAAAAGATAGTGTAATCATGCAATGTCCCTGATTGTTTAAAATTTCTGTGAGCTTCCTTTTTATTTATAATTAAGGCTTTCAAGTCGGAACTCATCCATTTCGGAAACTTTGGTGTTTTATATTGTGAAATAGGTGTAAATAGTTCAATTGCAAAATACAGAATATTATAAAATTGAGAAACAACAAAATCCACATCAGTACACTCAGAAATGAAGCTCCAATCAACACTAGCTAGTAACAAATTAATTTCAGCATAGTCAGCACGCTTAAAATCATAATAAAAATAATCACATGAGATATTATTTGGTATGGGACTTCCTAATTTATAGTTACATTCAAAAGCTGGATGGGGTGCATTTAGTCGCACTAAAGGTTTATCACAAATTGTGACATGTGTATCTATATGATTTGAAAACAGTAGATCTAAAAAATTTCCATACTTATTTGGAATGGTTATATTTTGAAACAAGCCTAAATAGGCTGCGCAGTCCGATATCACTGTAACCTCACCTGACACATTTCCGGTAGGAGAAGATCCATTTTCATCATTGATCCAAGACACCCTGGGTAAGTTAAAATCACCCCAAAGTAGCACATCAGTAAAGTCAGTCTCATCACACAATTGCATAACAGAGAGACAGAAACTTTCGTACAATTCTACAGTTGAGACACCAGGTATATATACATTGCCAATCAGAATTCTATTTGCACCAACAGTGATCAGGACAAAAACTTGCTCCACACTATTTAATATTGGAACAAGAAGATGACACTGTAGTGTACTCTTCACAGCAATAAGCACTCCACCCTGAGTCACACAATTACTAGTCGATTCCGATCTGTCACATCTAAATACACAATAACCATCAAGGCCAAGTTCTCCCGACAAAACAGTGGTATCCAAGAATGTCTCAGTTAACAGTATTACATCATAATTCTCAGTAAGAACATTACACATAAAAGATTGGATTTTTGATTTAATTCCTCTAACATTCTGGTAGTAAAACACTAGGGATCCGTCGGAAAAGTCTGTGATCGATGAAAATTTTGATGTATTGCCTTTGATTTATGCCGATATGTAAACGGTCTAGCAATTACATTATTTGGCCAAAAGTTTTTGTTATTTAACACATCATACAAAGTTTCACATACTCCCACCTTAAAGCTTTTAGAGTTAGATTTGGAGGGTAATTCATTAACAACAATCAAGTTATTATTACTTGTACCTGTTTTATTCATAATATAGTTAAGAACTACCTGCGATGAGGCTTCATTATTAACTCGTCCCAGGAATATCCATTTCTTGCCCGGTACACCCCTGAAAACTCCCTCCACATTTGTTACAGAATCACTATTAGTATTTTTTGCTGTTTTGTTGCTATTTAAGGGACTATGGACTTCTGCATTTATTTCGGTAAAACTAGACAAGATAGTTTCCACCATCGCTCCACTTACAGCTCTTTCAACTTGGCTATTTGAGATGTGTTGAAAATTAGTCGATTTATATTCAACACCACATTTGCTCGGGGAATCCAATTTTTGACTTTCTAAATTATTCACCCGTTCTCTGCAATTGTTTTGATTGGAAGTGATTTTATGGTTATGTTCACTGTGTTCTTCTCTTCCACGCAAGCTTGAACTCCTGTTCAACACGCCTCCGTCCGGATCGATATTTTGACTGAATGATGTACTCTGTGGACGAGAAATTCGCAGGGA
This sequence comes from Philopedon plagiatum, assembly GCA_963971165.1. Lineage (NCBI taxonomy): Eukaryota > Metazoa > Arthropoda > Insecta > Coleoptera > Curculionidae > Philopedon > Philopedon plagiatum. The sequence goes on along the minus strand of OZ020191.1, from coordinate 92,677,156 downwards.
TGGATGAGGTGAGAGGGGTTTGTTTACACATGCGTTTTTTTTCAAAATCCTAATTTCGTTACATAACTCACTATTTTTCGCTTCAATATCAACCATTCGACTATTCAGGAGGTCATTATTCTCCATCATAATTAAAACCAACCTATTTAACATTTCATTCTCCTTCAAAAGAATATCTTTCATGCTAGCATCATCGAGTTTTGGCGCGCACACAGGACATAGAATCTGACCAATTCCAAGGGTTTTCGCGCCCTTAATTCGTACCAGACATGCGGGATGATATTGTCTAGGACAATTATCACACTTTAATTCAGTTTTCACAGGTCTTTTACAAGAATCACACGATATTTTCACGTTTGATGTAAGCACATCCACATTATCAACTTCACCATCCGCCATCTTGGCAAAGCCTTGTTCCTTTACATCCTTTAAATTCTGCCAAGCACAACTTATTTTCACAATATTCTAAAGCATCTGCAACAGAAGTGCTCAATAGTTGCACAGCCAACCGAACTTTCATCTTCTGTTTAAAGAAGTTAACATGTGCACTACGTAGCTTATTCCCAAGGTGTAAGCCCTCCCTTTTCTGTAATTGGTCTAATGCTTCTATATATTTCCAGTGGATTTCATTACCATCTTCATCTACTATAACTTTTTTTTCACCAAATGTATTTCGTACCAATTTTATCATGTGGCATGGATCAAGAAAAAAATATGCATTGTCATTAGTACCATTTAGACTAAACCTTGTTAATAAATTTGTAACCTGACATGAACAACCCAACAAATTACCCATAGTTATGTTTGATGGTGCACCATCACAGGTTAGAGACACCATGTTTACTCCTGTGTTTCTAAGCAATGTAATGCACTGCTTTACTATTGAACACTTCTGCTCACCATTTAACCCACTACTTAAAAAATAGCCTACTGGAAGTTTCCAATGTTTGAATAAATAAATAAATAAATAAATAAGTACGAAAACTTCTTTGGCTAATTCATTGGAGTCATCATTTATGTCGACTCCAAAATTTACATACCCATAGAAATTCTTACCATCCCATTCTAACAACTTTCGTATAGACATTTCATCTATAACTAAGGCACAAATACATGGTCTCTCAGAGTATTTAACTTCTTTTTGTAATGTGTCAAAAGCTTCTGTTGTGAAACCTGGTGCAGCATTAATAGTTTTTAACCATTTTCCTATCGTACTACTATGTGGTAAGCAAGTGTCAAAACTAGTTCGAACAAAATCATATGCTTTTGGAGAAAAAAAATTTAGACTAATGGCAAACTTCCGTAACTCAGGCGAAAATTTACCCTGTTTATTTAATTTCTTTTGTAACATTTCTTTAGTAACTGTGGGCATATTTTGTAGAAGTTGTGATTTCTCTTTGTCCAGCAAATTGTTTTTCTCCAAATTCTTAATGACATGTTTAAGAGATATTACTTTTCTTTTATATCTTTTTAATGACTGTGATAAAACACGAATTTTTGTGGTCTTCCTTTTGCTTCTACAACCTTGTTGAAACAGTCTTCTTCTTAATAATTGTTTTCTTGGGGTTTCAGGTTCAGGAATGGGTGTCGAAGGACCTGGTTCTGGGGTATTAGGGCGTGAATGTGCCCTTTTCCTATTCTAATATAATAAGTGTGTTTTTAGTAGTTTGAAAGGTAAAATCATAAATACAAAATGTACCTGTCTTATCTGAAGATATTTAGGTAATTCTGTGAAAAGTGTTGGGACTGCTTGCTTCAACAATCGAACCCTCAACCCAGATTCACTTTTATAAAACCACCGGGGTTCAAAATGCTTAGAGCAAATGCGGTCACTTGCCAATGGAGACCAATCTTTAATTTTCATATTCGAAACCCATTGGTTGCGTTTTTCCACATCCTTGGGAAACCTGTAAAAAAAAATAAATTAGGTTCTCTTCCCTGTAGACATTTTTACTGAAGTAACTAACCATATTTCGGTAGTGTACCTACAAAAATTTGGTGCTAGCTAATGGTTACAACACGGTAACTAGTTTTTCTATGAGTGCTCACACAGGAGGGACAATAATTTACATAAAAAAAGGATATAGATTTAAAGAAATTCTTAATATAAATGATAACAGAAATATGTGGATAACAGGAATTGAAATTATCTTGGAAAAACAAAAATACCATATTTATTCTTTATATCACTCACCGAGCACAAGTAATGCAGAGTTTTTAGACAAACTTGATGATTTTTTGGAAAATCTGAACCAGGAGGTAGTATTTATAATATTGGGTGATTTTAATATAGATTTGGCAAGTAACCACTTCTATGGTGACAAACTTAATAATTTAATCGCTAAACATGGCATCTACCAGTTAACCGACAAGTATACTCGCGTAACAAGGACATCTGCTACAAAAATTGATCTTCTCCTTACAAATGAAAAGAATATTAACATCGAGGTACTATCAACCCCTAAAATAACGGATCATTCAATCATTACAGTGGATCTTAGAAGCAAGCACATTGAAAAATGTGAAACAAAAATTTATAGGAACTACAAATCTATGGATGTAACAGGATACCAACTTAAACTTATGGAAATGACATGGCCTGAGTTTCGTACAACAGACGTAAACAAACTAGCTGATAGTTTAATAGACAATCTTATATATGCACTAAACCAGTTCGCTCCAGAACAAACAATGATATGTAAAGAAAAGTGGGGAGATAAAATGTGGTGGAATGAAGAGATAAGTAATGAAATTAGAGTAAGAGACTATCTCTATCAAAGAGCTGTTTTATCAAAGGCTGATGATGATTGGAAGAACTTTAGACAACAAAGAAACATAGTTGTAACAATGGTCAGAAATGCAAAATTTAATTATTTCAATGAAAAGATTGACCAGTTGAAGGACGACTCAACAGAAATGTGGAAAACAATAAAAAAACTTATAAATGTAAAAACAATAGAGGGTCCTAAACCGGAAATAATATTTAATAATAAAAGAATCACAGGAAAAGAAATAAGTGAACATTTTAACATATTTTTCCTGGACAGTATCAAAGAAATTGTACAAAATATTATTCCAAATAAGATACCAAATGAAATTGTTAGTAATATAGAAGTTAAATGTAAAATGGAAAAGTTTGAAATGTTAGAAATGTCAGATTTGAGAAAAATAGTAAAAAAGATGAAAAATAAAGAAAGTAATATTGATGGCATCACAGTACAAATATTAAAAAACGCCTTTGAAACAATTGGAGACAAATTTCTCAGTCTAATTAACAACAGCCTGGAGAATGGAATCTTTCCAAGATCTTGGAAGAACAGCATGGTCATTCCAATTGAGAAAGTTAAGGGTACTATTGAATGTGAAGAATTTAGACCCATAAATATGGTACCTCCATATGAAAAACTCCTTGAAGTATGTGTTAATGATCAAATAGTAAAATATATTGAAAACAATAAAATTTTTAGTGAATATCAAGCAGGCTTTAGAAATAAAAATTCATGTGAGAGTGCTTTGCAAACTGTGTTGTTTAACTGGAAAGGAGCATTAGAGGAGGGTCATATGGTTGGTGTTGTTTTCTTGGACTTTAAGCGTGCTTTCGAGACAATAGACAGGCAGCTACTATTAAACAAAATGGAAAAGTATGGATTTGGAGCTTCCATTCTCAAATGGTTTAAAGAATATTTAACTGATCGGACCCAAGTAACAAAATACGATAATATCTCAGCTGCTGCAAAAACAACGTATGGTGTGCCGCAAGGAACAGTATTAGGGCCCACTCTTTTTATTCTGTACATAAATGACATTGTCAAGGCTGTGAAAAAGTGTAGAATCCAATTATTTGCTGATGACACAGTGATATATGTTGTAGGTGATAGAATTGATGAGATAATGCAATCATTAAATGATGAACTTAGTAATTTATTACAATGGTTGAATAACAACTCTCTTAAACTGAACATTAACAAAACAAAAATGATGATAATTAAAAATAAATATAGTAACATAACTCTTACTACAAATAATGAAGTTAAAATTAATAATGAAATAGTAGAAAGAGTGGCTCAATATAAATACTTAGGATGTGTGATAGATGAAAATTTATCCTTTTCAGAGCACTACAAATTTATTACAAACAAAATTGCTAAAAAAAGTAATGTATTTGGACGCATGTCACGAAACTTAAGCTGCTGGTCTAAACTGACTATTTATAAAACGATTATTGCTCCACATTTATATTTTTGTTCCACATTGTTATTTTTAATGAACAATACTCAGATAGATATTTTGCAGAAGAAACAAAATAAAGCATTACGTATGATTTTAAGATGTAATAAGTATACCAGGATAGCTGATATGTTAAATACCACAAATCTTTTAAGTGTAAGGCAAATTATAACCTATAATACTATGATATTTATATATAAAATGTTGAATAATTTAGTACCAGAACATCTTATCCAGAATTGTAAATTTGTCAAAGATATACATGATTATAACACCCGTTCGCAAAATAATTTTTACTTGAGTAGAGTTTCTACTAATTTTAGTCAGAATAGCTTGTTCTATAAAGGGTTAAAACAGTACAATGAACTGCCTGTTAACGTTAGGGCCTCAAATAATCTCTTACAATTCAAAAGGTCGTGCAAAATATATATTAAACAAAATGTTAGTATTTAGATAATAGAGTTTAAAGCTGTTATATTTTCTTAGTTGAAAGTGTATGAATGTATTTGAAGTTTTTTGTTTTATGTAAGTATTTATGCTAGCCAAGAGCTAATAATAAAGACTATTATTATTATTATTATGTTAAGTAATTTTAATTAATAAATCCTATTTATTTGTATCTTATTCAATATTTTAATAAATAAATGTATTTACTTTAATTCACAAATTAATTATTTCACTAATGCATTACGAGTACTACGCGTGTTCATAGGTTATCCAAAAAATACTAAATGTAAAATAAAAACTGCTAGGAGTATCCTTTAACATTCTAATTATTTTATTTTCACAATAGAATGTGCAAATAATTTCACTTAAACCATACTGAGCTTTAAGAAACTGATACCTACGCCTCTCGATATTTGGCGTCCTTGAACAAGCAATACGGCTTTGAGCCACAAATTCTAACTGAAAATTACTGGAAGACTTAACCAACGTGTACTCATTCTTTTAATAACCAATCATTCTTTTACCTATTAAAAGGAAATAGGCAGAAAGCTACATTTTATAACAAAAAGATACAAACAAATAACAAGCTTCATCATACATCACTTTAATTTTACCTGTGAAAGGTGACTCCGGGTTCCTTTCTCTCGCTGCGGCTTTTACAACCATATGCTGAACAATTTACCATCGTGAATTCGGCGATTTTTCAAATTTACTGGCACTTTTTATGGAGAAATTCACGAAATAAACTACCACGATCTTAAGTTTGTCTGCCACCTATACAATGGCCGCCGCTTCAACATGCGTAACAGATTCGAACTATTGCCATAAATGTGCGCGCGGTATCCTCTCCCTTCTATAATCAAAGGAAACACTAGAGTTAACTGCTAAGCCCATATATCGAAAAAGAGAAAAAAGGCGTCATCGATTTTAAGAAAGGAAGCAGAATTAACCATTAACCATACTTTTTTTATGTGTCAGATTTTTAGTACAGATTGTTTGTTTTGCAAATATTTATTAAAATGTGTGAACAAGAAGGTAAGTTTTTGCCAGATTTTCACTTTACCGTAGAATAGAGCAATATTTCCTTTTTTAGGTATGTCGGAGTTTATAATATTGCCCTCAACCAATCCTTCCCAAGCCCAAGATGAAGGAGAATCATATAAGTGGAGTCACAATTCTACACTTATGTTCTTGGATTTGTATAAAGATTATAGGAACCAAGTTGGTTCTTTAAAAATAAGAAACCTTAAGAAAATGTTTGAGGAAATAGCAAAAGAATTATGGTACAAAACAAAACAAAACATAACTGCTGCAAATTGTGAGAATCGGTGGAAACATTTAGAAAGAATGTACAAAAAATATGTAGATAACAATAACAGGCCGAGGAAGGAAAGATTTTGAATATGCAGAGATTATGGATAAAATTCTAGGTAAAAGGAATACATCCAGCTATATTGCTGTCTTCAGACACCGTGATTTATTCAGCAATTGAGAAGGAAAATACTGGTTTAGTGGACACAAACATGGAAAAGGAGAATATAATGCAGGATATTATAATGGAAGCAAATGCCACTGAGAAGACAAAGGAAGTAGCAGCTGTAAAAACAATGTCAGTAAAAACTAGTTACAAGAATAAAGAGTTAAGGACATATACATATTCTAAAGGAAATAAGACAGGATAGAAAAGATTTCTATAAAAAACTTCTGGAAATAAAAGAAAAAAAGTTACAGGAAAAACAAAGAAAAAATAACATTTTAGAAGAAAGAAACACTATATTGAAACAATATAAGTATGCTTAAAGAATTGCCATTGTTACATATAGAAGACATATACCTAAAAGAAATAAGTCGACCAACTACTTTAAATATTGAATTTTGTTCAAAGAATTATTTATTTTGATTATTGTTACATTCCTCTATGGATTATATTTTATTTTTTGTCTTCTAGACAGTTTTAGAGTTTAGTTATTTTTTTAAAATAAAACATTAAAATTTTATGTCGTTTGTTATAAAACAGGAGCTTGAGCTATCGTGTATCGATACAGAGGAATTATTTTTTTATTACTACCTTTCCATGCTTCTTATTAAACTAGATCACGATACACTTGCAACAGTATGCTACATATGACGTCACTTCGAGGGAAAATCCTCAACTGACTAGACACTTGCACCCCTTGTACATATGTAAGTACAGATCAATTTATTGTCGGGTAGTGTATTGGGTTGACGTTTATTCAAATATTACAGGTCAGTTTATTGTCGGGTAGTTGAGTTGACATTTATTAAAATATTATTGTCATATTTCATTTGCTCAGGTAAGCGCCTAGTCAATTTTAAATTTTCCCTCGAAGTGACGTCATAACGTAGCATACCATTGTAAGTGTATCGTGAACTAGATATAATGGCTAGTAACGTAGGTCAGTACCAGTGGCGTATGGTGAAATTTCAAAGTTGTATATCTCTGTTCCTATTTACAGGACCCGACCAAATTTAGAGGTTTTAATAGTGTGCCCACTGGGAATGTTCTGGTAAACTCAAGCAAAAATTCAACTTTTTTCGCAAATTCAAAACGTTTTTTTTCTTTACAAAAACATTCCCAGTGGGAATTAAAACCAATTAAAATTGGGACCGGTCCTGTACGTAGGAACAGAGATATATACAACTTAGAAATTTCACCATATGCCACTGGTCACTACCATCTCTATAGTTGTGCCTTTAAACATATTTATATACGGGGTGCCCATTTTAAGTTTTAACCACCATCGTATAGTTGGAAGCTCTCCAATTTTCATTTTGCCCCCCCCCCCCCCTCCTTGATGGCGCCCCTTGTTTGCATTATTTTATATATTTTTAGCATTTTTACAACAAATTCAAATTGGATAATATACTGTGTACGTGGTAATATGTACCGGGTGTCCAATTTTCGTTGTCATTGCGGGGTATCTCCGTTGTTAGTAAAGATAGAATGATGCGGTTTTCGCAAACCTGGGCCACTTTTTCGAGAAACGAAAGATGCCATAATCAGAATTATCCTAGCCCTCTTGGTTTTTGAGCTACAGGGTGAAATTGAAAATTAGCACTTTTAAGACATACCTCGTATCTCAGCTTCCTGATAACCTATCGAAAATGTAAAAACGCATTCTTATAGAACTTTTTACGTAGAATTCAGTGGCGTACTTTAATTTTTTTTTTGGGCTACTATTTTCGAGATTCGACCCAAACTTTGGTTTTTTTAAATGGAACACCCTGTATATTTTTATGCCATTAGATTGCATTAATTTTTGTCGTCAAAATGGTATAAATAGTTTATAATTATTATTTTTGCAAATGGTAAAAATTTAAAAAAATGATAAATTTGATGTGTTATTTTTATATAGTTGGCCGTGATTTGTGTTTTAAAATCCCTACAAATATTTTGTATGTTCTATTTCGATTATTTTAATAAAATACAAGAAAGGGACGCAACAAACTTATTATAAAAATATTTTTTTTTATGTTCTATTTTGATGATTTTAAGTAAATACAATAAACAAACATAACAAACTTATTATTTTAACATAAGCAAAGAAAATTAAAAGAACTGCTCGAAATGGTTGCCATTTTCTCTCACACATTTTTCACACAATGTAGTAATTCTGCGCAGTGAATTTAATATTGGTGCGGGATGCGTTTGTATTTGTCTAAAAGCCTCTTGAGTGGCATTACAAAGATCTTCAACTGTGTTGTGTCGAGTTTTATAAATTAAATTCTGTAAATAGCCCCACAAAAAGAAGTCTAACACAGATAGGTCAGGAGACCTAGGAGGCCATCTAACAGGTCCGTGCGTGCCAATCCAACGTTCGACAAAATGTTCTTCTAAATAATGCCTAACAATTTGGGCATTATGTGCTGGAGCACCATCTTGCTGGAAATATATATATCGGCGATTCGCTAAAGGAACATCTTCTAATAGTTCTGGAATAATAGTTTCTAATATCTGAAGATATCGCTGTGCAGTGAGGCCACCATCAAAAATGTGATATTTGATTTTCGCTCCTAATATAAAACACGCGACACTAAACCCAAATCTTCCCTGTCGCTCACGTGGAAATATAAGATGTTGATTTTCATGTGACCAGTATCTAATATTTTGTCGGTTGAATACCCCGTCGCTACGTATATAACATTCATCTGACCAAATAACAGTCCTTGCAAAATGTAAATCCTGATTTATCCTTCCTAAATACCACTGACAAAAATTCATACGCTTTTCAGCATCTCCAAAATGTAAATGTTGGACAATTGTTGTTTTATAAGGCTTATATTTATGTTTTCTTAATATCGTTTGAACGCGGGACTTTACTACGCCCACTTCCGTCTCAATTGTTCTACAAGAAATTGCAGGCGTTACACTTACAAGCCCCAAGACATTAGTTTCATCCACATCGCGATTCTCTTTATTGTAGATTTTTGATCTCGGCTTTTTAAAACAACCAAAATTGATCAAATTTGATTTTAGTCTATAAAATATCCTTTTATTTGGATGCCTTCTGTCAGGATACCTAGTAGGAAGTGATCAAAGTAAATTAGAGCTAATACTGTAGATATAATTAAATTTTAAAAAAATACCTGTTCCTATAAAGTTCGTCTGCTGCATTTACATTTTCATGGCACTCTATGAAACAAGTCAGCATATTATAATACTCAAAATTTTCAAATACTTCATTTACATTCATTCTTAATGTTTAGAACTAAAAATAATACTTTCAGTCTGACAGAAATGTTGACAACTATAAATATTACCATTTTAAACACAAATCACGGCCAACTATATAAAAATAACACATCAAATTTATCATTTTTTTAAATTTTTACCATTTGCAAAAATAATAATTATAAACTATTTATACCATTTTGACGACAAAAATTAATGCAATCTAATGGCATAAAAATATACAGGGTGTTCCATTTAAAAAAACCAAAGTTTGGGTCGAATCTCGAAAATAGTAGCCCAAAAAAAAAATTAAAGTACGCCACTGAATTCTACGTAAAAAGTTCTATAAGAATGCGTTTTTACATTTTCGATAGGTTATCAGGAAGCTGAGATACGAGGTATGTCTTAAAAGTGCTAATTTTCAATTTCACCCTGTAGCTCAAAAACCAAGAGGGCTAGGATAATTCTGATTATGGCATCTTTCGTTTCTCGAAAAAGTGGCCCAGGTTTGCGAAAACCGCATCATTCTATCTTTACTAACAACGGAGATACCCCGCAATGACAACGAAAATTGGACACCCTGTACAGGGATATCCAAATAAAAGTGAACAGGCCTTATAACTTTTTTATTTTTAAAAATGAGAAAAAATGTTAAATATGAAAGCTTTGGGGATTTTTATGAATCATTCATATATCTTATCAGCAAAACAATTGAGTATCGAATAAAAGAAATATAGTATAAAACATTGATTTTCTCACTTATTTTAAATTGGATGGTATGATTTTTATCATATTTTTGGATTTTTTTTATCCGATGCTCGATTATTTTGCTGATAAGATATATGCATGATCTATAAAAATCCCCAAAGCTTTCATATTTAACATTTTTTTCCATCTTTAAAAATAAAAAAGTTATATGCCTGTTCACTTTTATTTGGATATCCCTATACAATTGTGGTTTAAAACAGTTTAATTTTCTATTCAAATTCATTTACTCATGCTATTACAAATAAATTGTTTACACACGTCAATTACAGATAAAATAATTTTCATATTTAGACAATAATAAAAACATTCCTGACAATACAATGCATTAAAATTTATAAATCGAAATGAACACAATACAAACACATTAAAAAATCTAAATAAAATTATTAAAATATATTACAACTATAATCTAAGTACTGTTTTGTGATGTAAAAAGCATGTTTTATTAGGAACTGTTTCACCTTCATTTTAAACTGCTGAGTAGAGAGCTCTTTAACATTTTGGGGTAACTTAGTAAACAGTTTTATTGCATAATATTCTGGTCGAGCCTGACATTTACCCAACCTGCAGTGTTGTGGAACGTAGTTGGTCTTATTCCTAGTGTCATGGTCATGTATGTCTTGGTAAGACAGTAGGTCATCCTTTTCTTTGATGTAGAGGAAACTTTGCAGGATGTAAGCCGAAGGAAGGGTAAGAACTCCCAACTGAACAAAGGCATTCCCACAATCCTCCCTGTACCCTAAGCCTGCCATGATTCTGACTGCCTTTTTGCTGGAGACCAAAGACTCTTGTGCATGAGGTGACCGTCCCCATGCAATAATGTCATATGTCATAACACTATGGAAAATTCCATGATATGCTGTTCTCAGGGTATTTATTGAAACACATTCACTCAAATTTTGTAAAACAAATACACTACTTCCAAGTCTTTTACAAACATTAGCTACATGAACATCCCATTTCAGCTTCCTATCTAGGTATAGCCCTAGAAACTTGACAGATGCAGCTGTTCCACCACCACGTGACTGACTTCGTGATGTAGATGCGCTGACAACATAATCCAGCAGGCTCAGCGGATCTATTTCTTCCTGTTCCAGCCAATGTTCTGTTAAACATAAGACTCCCAGGTCACAATCAGCAATGGCAGCCTCGAGCTCGTGAAGCTTGTTTTTCACAGAGCGGACATTGTAATGTAGCAGTTTTATACATGACGATTTGCTACCACCAGGCTTCGCCCCTGTTGAGGTTCTAACCTTGTTAGGTTTAAAAAACTGTTTACTTGAATACCAACTGGCTAAACATTTTTGTCAAGAATGACAGATTTTTTATCCGTGGGCACACCAATTTTAAAAGAACTATATTTCTGCTTCCACTTTGTTTTTATCCGTTCGCATTCACAGTCGATGTTATAATTTAATTTTAGGTATTTTCCAATATCCTCAGGTTTTGTGTCATTAGACAATCGTGATACAAATTACCAAGAATAGCTACCTGATGAAGCGGCTTTCAAGGTGGTTGCATCCTCTGTTTGCCTTCGATTGAGTTTGGTCTCAGTTTTGGGTCCACTTGTTTCTTTTATTTTTTACTGTAAGCTTCTGTTTGTTCAAGCATAGAAAAATCAAAGAAAATAAAAGGGTTTGATTGAAGGGGCTGAAAGTAGGGTTAATGCGACTGTCATTTTCGTCTTTTTTTTTGGGATGGCTTGCAGTCACGCTAGACTGTTGTTGTGGTCCTTATGGCAAGTCGTTTTGTTCGATGCCAATTTCTGCTTCTTTTGTTTCTTTCGCAGCTAATTTCACGGAATTTTTGGTTTTACGGCTTTTTTTATTAGGTTAGAATTTTCGAAATTTTCTATATTCTTTTCCAAGTAAGCATTTTTTTCTTTAAGAAGTTTATTGTTTTCTTGAAGAATTTCATTTTTACTCTTTAGTTCGTCCACTAAAGTCTTTAAATACATAATTTCGATATACTTCTCTGGTTTGGGAATGTCATCACTTTGTTTACATTCCTTACACATTAATCCAGTTTTGTAACTTATTATTATAAGTATATTAAGTATATTAACTTTATTATTTAGCGAAAAAGAATGTTTCCAGTGCTATAAGGACAACACTGGACATTTCTGGCTATTATTTAGTGAAGAAGACAGTTTCCACTTCCAGTGCTAATAAGTACGTTTAGTTGAAGATTATTATTTTACACTTCACTTGAAGAGCAGTTCTCTGTATTGTTTTGTGTTGTAATATTTTAGCTCTTTGAAATTAGTGTTACTAGGAGTTCTTTCTTTAAAGGTAACAAAAATATTAGGTTTTCAAACTTGATTCATAGAAATATGGTAAAAAAATTTGGCAACGCCTGACTTCGAAACAAAAAATTTTTTTTCTGTAACTGACATTTCTTGCTGTTTTTTATATGGCCATGTATTTATGACAGTGGCGCGCAGGTACTAAAAAAATTTTTTTCGAGGGCCGATATTTACCTTTTTTAATAGTGAAACACCATTTATGAATATTTTTATTCAATCTGAATTCATATCAGGAGTTACCCATTCCAATATATTAAATGATTTCCATAACACCCTGTATATATATATATATATATATATATATATATATATATATATATATATATATATATATATATATATATATATATATATATATATATATATATATACATATATATAGTAGAAAAATGGAAGATTTCTTGGCCTATAGGTAATATAATAAATGTAAATGCGAAGATTTACTTCTTCGCTAGTGCAGCGATAAGGCCGTGAATGAAAAATAAAAATAATGACGACTATCTTTGATTCTGGTCTGGGTGACCTCCTGCTATCGATTGTGTTAGCAGCCAAACATTTTTGGAGCAACACTGGGTGAACTAGTGGGCGCGAGCCACTACATCTTACCCATCCTTTCCGAACATTTTGGATATAAGGACTCTCTTTGATTCAGGTCAAATCGTGGTCTGTTCTTCAGCCACCCTGGGTGTAAGCCTGCCCGCTGATGGGCTAGGGCCCAGAAATCGATAGCAGGAGGTCACCCAGACCAGAATCAAAGATAGTCCTCATTATTTTTATTTTTCATTCACGGCCTTATCGCTGCACTAGCGAAAAAGTATATATATATATATATATATATATATATATATATATATATATATATATATATATATATATATATATATATATATATATATATATATATACAGTCGAACTTGGTTATAACGAACGCGACGGGACAAAATGATATGTTCGTTATAAAAGGGCGTTCGTTATATTCAGTCTGACTATTTATTTAACCAATCTTCCTCAATGAAATCTTTATTGAAAAATATGAACATAAAAAAAATTCTAATATAAAAAATAAACATTACATAAAACAGCTAATCATAAAAAAACAAAATTATGTACATACATACATATTATGTATTTATATAACAAAATTATGCATACACTATTTGTTTTCAAGAGAAAGAAAATCTGTTATTTTATTTTTGACTTTATTTTTTTAAAAAGCCGGATTTTCAGTGAATCTATAAACCTTATCGTAAGCCGCCAATATGTACACCGTTCGCTAAAACCGAACCGACCCGCAGAAATTCAGAAATTTGCCCTTAAAAATGTTCGTAAAAAGCGATCGTTCGCTATAAGCGTGTTCGTTATATCCAACCACTAAAAGTATGTGTTTATATGAAGGATTTTTTCGTACTTTAAAATATGTTCGTTATTGCCGGGCGTTCGTTATAACCCGAGTACGTTATAACCGAGTTCGACTGTATATATATACAGGGTGTTATGAAATTCACTGCATATATTGAAACCCGTAAATGCTGGTATGAATTCAGACTGAATAAAAATATTCATAAATGGCGCTTCATGATAAAAAATGGTAGATATCGCCCCGCAAAAAAAAAATTTTTTGTAACTACGCACCACTGGCAATAAATACATGGCCATATAAAAAACATCGACAAATGTCAGTTACAGAAAAAACTCTTTTGTTTTGACGTCAGAAGTCACTGTGACGTTGCCAATTCTTCCTAGAATATTCCTATGTAACAGGTTTGAAAAATAATAGATTTGTTATCTTTAAAGTAAGAAATCATACTAAATCTTTTAAAACATTCAAAAATTCAAAAAGTTAAAATACTTACTACAACACAAAAAAGCCAGAGAACAGCTGTTCAAAACAAGAGTAAAATTTTGTTCCACTAGGCCAACCAGAAATTTTTGGAAGAAAAAGAGTACCTGTACAAAAATTTTGGTTCCAAATTAGCTTAAACAAAAAACTCCTAACACTTAAGCATGTCCTTTTTTTTATTTGCCTATTTTAAATCATATTTAATAGAAAATTTGACTTTTATTAACAGGTTTATTTATATCGTCCTTAATTTTTAAGCGAAATTCCTCACAACTAAATTAATAATAAACTTTACCTTCAAAAAAAAATTACGACAAACAACATTCAATAACTCTACAAAATAACTATAAAAACGAACGCGCTTCCAAACGACGCATTACGAGCCTCTTGACTGGAAGTAAAGTCCAAAATGAAACTTCTCTGACGGACTCGCACGCTGTTCTTCAAACAATAATAAAGGTTGTTATTACTACACAATACAACCCATCCGTTTGGTTAAAACATGAAAGTCTGACAAACACTACGAAATGTTTTGTTTTCTTATAAATAATCAACACTATAAACACATACGAGTCATACGATAGCACCTTTAATAAATAGAAAACTTTTTTTTTCACTTGGATGACAGAATTTTACAAGCCGGCCGATAAAAGTGCGCGGTCGGAGCTGGCGGAACCACTGCACGCACTCGTGATGTTGCGCAGTCACCTAACGCGTCGCTATGCCACATATTTAACCAATCACAGCGTGAGCTTTCGTCGCGGACGCGTCCGGCGAAAATTGAAGCGTGAAAGTGGTAGCCGTTAGCTCCTCTTGGCGCAACAAATAGATGCAGAGAGTAGAGCGAGAACGAGAAAAGAGAGAGAGCACGACGTCCGAACGTATGATCAAAGCGTGTCGCCTTGTAAAATTTTATGTCGATTAATCGAGAACAAAAAAATAGATTTGTAAAAAAAGCGAGCATTAAAGAAGATATGGGGAATATTGTTGAAATATCTTTTTTTTAAATACTTTATTATGTACTAGCTAATATGCTTTACTGTATAAGCAACCACACATGCCTGCGTGTATTATGGGTTGCGTATAGTTATACATTTTTTTAGCAAAAAAGAAGAGAAGTCAGGTCTTAGCCATAACCTTAATTGTTTATTTATTATTTTTGTGTGAATTGTCAAATTTTTTTTATTTTTATTAATACTGAATTTGGATTATAGTAAAATGTTCCCTGCACAAAGGTTTTTAATTAATAATTTAGAAAACAATGTACGTATGTATGAAAATCGGGTTCAAAAGCGTGTGATGAGAGACGAAAGTGATCCCTTTTCGCTACACGACACAAGGTTTATAGAATTATTTCGTCTCGACAAGGACTTAGTGGCATATCTGTTTAATAATTTGGTGGACCATTTAGAGGCAGAAAATAAGGTCAACCAGAATACCCACACAGACAAAAATTCTAATTATTGCTTCAAGAAGGTTCTTTGCCACAGGCAATTATCAATGGGGCATTGCTGAAGAATTCTTGTTATCTACAAGTCGGTAAGTAGTGAGGAGTAGATGCACCTATGAAGTGGCCAATGCAATAGTGACTATTTTAGGTCATTTGTGGATTAGGTTTCCCAGAACCCCACAAGAAATTAACGAAGCTCAAAGGGGTTTTATGGAAAAGCTGGATTTCCTGGAATCATCGGGTGCATTGACTGCACTCATAGCACCTGCAGAGGATGAACATCTTTATGTTAATCAAAAAGGATTTAATTCAAAAAATTGCCAAATTATTTGTAACTATGATCTACAAATCATTAATTTTAATGCCAAATATTGTGGTTCGACCAAATTTTATATGGAGGGCATCTGCAGTGAAAAATTTATTGGAGCTTACATACAACAGGGGTTAGTATTTACAGATTAATAATATGTTTTACCTAAAAATATTTATTTTTCTGAAGTTAAAAAATCTGTTTTTGTATGTTATAAATGTATGTAAGGAAATCCTACCTAATCTTTTGATTAACTTTGCCTTGCATTTATATATTTAAGATCTTGGTCTATATTCATAAAAATAAACATAGCTTCTTGGCTAATGGAAATCTTCATAGCCATAACACTAGAGGTAGACATTTTTTTCGATTGGATCGTCCAAATCACAGTTTCTATAAGAAATCACCAGTTTACTCCGGTTGTAGTCTCTATAATGGATTTAATCATTCGCTGAGACAAAAAACGTCTATTGTATTATTTCGGAAAAAATTGAAGGACATTTTAGTGAGCAATTGTTTTTATTCCATTGAAGAATTTACTGTATACTATGACAGTGTTGTTAATGCTAATGTTTAATTTTTTTGTCCTTAATCGTGTATTTGTTTCCGTCTTGGATTGTGATTGTTAACTTTATATATTTTTTAGTGACGTGTCTTATCTATATTATGTATATAGCCGAAGGATGAATAAATATTTGAACTTGAATTTGAATGAAAAAAAATTATATTTTTAGGTTTAAGAGCAGCCAAGGATAAATTTATTATTATTGATAGATGCAAACTATCCCATTGCCGACAAAAAAAAAGTATGTTGAATATAGAAAACAAAAAACAGCCTGTGATTTTGCCAGTAGAGGTGACAACCACTTGCAATGAAACAAGAAGGTTACAAAGTATCGAAAACAAATTAGAACAGACCCCCACCAAAACAGGTAATCAACTAAACAAAACATTTTACGAAATTTTTGTGAAGTCTGCTGCTTATAAGTGTTTTTATATTAAATGAAAATATGATTGGCTTAATCTATACCCCTGGTCAATTGATTTTTATTTTTGTCAATAAATTAGGACATCCCGTAAAGAGCTGATGGTAAAGTAGTGAAAGCACATATGTATAAGCTCTGTCCATAGAGAAATCATAAACCGATCAGCGCCAATCAAGTTTCAGCTATTTGGTCACATGGCAGTTTGCGGACTGGTTTCCAGTAATTTGATTGGCTCTGACTAGTTTGTGATTCTTCTGCGAACAGAGCTAATTACAATGTCAGATGATCCTTTTTCCCTTTTCGCCAGGGGCATCCATTTAGGGCTTTTGTAGGGATTTTTAGTACATCTTTTCTTTAAACATCTAATATAGTCAAGAGTCAGCTTAGTGTATTTATACTTTACAGATAGTTTTGTTTATACTTTTTTTTTTAAACACTAATTATTTTTAGGGCAATGCCTTTCAAAGGAGATGACAATAAAAGAAGAAGAACATAAATTACACATGGAACAATCAAAAGAAGAACATGCAATAAAACTGAGAAAACATAAAATAGAACTAGACCTTTTAGAATTAGAACTATAAAAAAAGGTCTTAGCCTAACTCATCTTGATAAGTTTTAAAAGTATTAGAACAAATTATTTCATTTTTAAAAATCAGTGTTCTGCCAACTGATTTATCACCTAATTAGGTGATTATTTTAGGATGTAGCTTTTGTATGACCGGCTGTCAATTTTAAATGAGAATATAGAAGTAACTGTAAACAACTTTTATTCTGTTATAATTGTTGTGATATGTTTGTACCTCTGAAACGGTCTCACCTTGGCAATAAATTTCCAATCTGGTTCTCACAAGAACTGAAAAATCTTATATTTCAGAAGAAAATCGCACACAAGAGATACAAACAGTTGAACAATCAAGAACATTACAATACTTTTCATCAGCTATGAATGCAATGTAGAAACCTAACAGAAGAATGTTATCAGCGGTATATCAGCAGCGCTGAAAACGCCATTACAGAAAATCCTAATTTTTTCTGGAGCTTTATTCGCTCTAAATCCAATCAGGGTGCAATTCCAAAGGAAATGCACCTTGATACACACAAAGCTGATAGTGGTTCTGACATTGCAAATCTCTTTGCCCAATATTTTTCATCGGTCTTCAACCCCAAACACTCTTTTAATCCCCAGCAAGCTTTTCCTGATGCATTTGACACTATCACTAATATTATCGTAAGTGCTACTGATATTCAGAGAACTTTGCTCAAGCTTGATGTCATTAAAGGTGAAGGTCCTGACGGTATTCCCAACAGAGTGTTAAAATCATGTGCACATTCTCTTTATCTCCCTCTATATTATATCTTCTCCCAATCTCTTACTTCTGGTAACTTTCCAAGCGTTTGGAAACTTTCATATGTTTGCCCTATCCATAAGTCCGGCAACAAGAATGACATTAAGAATTACCGACCAATCAGTATTCTTTCAGCAATACCTAAACTATTCGAACACTGCATTGAAACTGTATTAACTAATCACTTTCAACAAATAATAATTAGTCAACAGCATGGATTTATGTCGGGTCGATCTGTTGATACAAACCTTTTCCTCTATGTCAACTTCATTAACACATCCTTGGCATAGAATTCTGAGACTCATGCAATATACACCGATTTCAGCAAAGCTTTTGACAAGGTAAACCATGCCATCCTGCTTTCAAGGATATCAAGGTACGGGATGGCTGGCACTCTGCTCTCCTGGTTTGAGTCCTACTTGTCCGAAAGAGAACAACAGGTTAAAATAGATGGCTACCTGTCTAAGCCCTTCCAGACGACGTCCGTAGTTCCTCAGGGCTCCCATCTTGGACCTCTTTTATTTAGCTTGTTTTTCAACGACTTGGGTAGTTTGTTATCTTCGAATCATTTACTGTTTGCTGATGATGTACACATGTGTGACATCCTCTTGTGACATGGTTTCCCTGCAGAGGGATATAAACACTGTTTTTTCCTGGTGTCAGCTTAATGACATGTCGCTCAATGTCGACAAATGCTGCCTTATGAGGTTCAGCAGATCAAGGTGCCCATTTCCTTATCAATATTGTATAAATAGCATTCCTCTGAAGGAGGTGTTGGTGGTTAAGGATTTGGGCGTTTACTTGGACACTCAGTTAACCTTTACTGAGCATTTTGATGCTATAACTTCTAAAGCGAATTGAATGCTTGGTTTTATTAAGAGATCATGCAGGGACTTTAGAAGTGCATACGCTGTAAGAACTTTATTTATTTCTTTGTGAGATCCGTTTTAGAGTGTTCAAACATAGTCTGGTCACAACACTATCAAGTTCATATAAATAGACTGGAAAGTGTCCAGCACAAATTTGTCAGATTTCTACTCTTCAAAAATTAATCTAACAGATTTTTATTTATTTATTAACGTACCACTTTACAAGTTGGCAATACAAAATACATACTACAAGCAACATATTATTGTAAAATTGTCCTTTTGGCCAGATTCTTGAAATTACAATATGATACATCATTAAAGAAGTCCAATTTATCACAGTACTTATTCACACTTGATGATATTCTATTGACAGGATTATACAATAAAAACCAAGTACAACAAAGGGGCAGGTGCAGAAGAGTTACACTACGAGTTTGACGAAGAGGAACATGAATTTGAAAGTGCTGTAAACATTCAGGACTATTTATGTGATTATTAAACGTCTTATACGCAAAACAAATGTCATAGTATTCTCTTCTGCGCTCCAGGGGAGCAAGTCCCAAGTAAACCATCGTGTGATCGTCATTCAGATAAATTCCATTGACAGAGAGTTTAAAACGCGCGTATTTAATAAATTTTCGCTGTACGTTCTCTAGTCTGGCTATATGAACAGAGTAATATGGTGACTATGTTAGAAAATTCCAAAATATATCTCGCAAATGAAGTAAACAATACCTTAAGGGCATCTAAAGATGTAAAGTCTTTACTTATCCTTTTTATAAAACCTAACATTTTGTTCGCCCTGGCTATAATTATCCCAAAATGGTCACAGAAATTTAACTTAGTGTCTAGATATACACCTAGGTCTTTAACAACATTCACTTCTTTGACACGTACATTATTTATAAAGTATCGGACAGGACCAATTTCACTTCTACGTCTACTAAATCGCATGAAGTTACATATTCAAGGACATCTCATTAGTTAGACACCAGTCATAGACTGAATTGAGGTCATTCTGAAGGTCAGCCATATCCTGCATAGAATCAACCTGGGTAAACACCTTCGTGTCGTCAGCAAAAAGCAGGGAATGAGAGGACAGCTGTGAACACAGGTCATTAATGAACAAAGTAAGTAGAAGGGGCCCTAGATGGGATCCCTGTGGAACTCCAGAAGTTGTAAGAAATGGGGTTGATAGATGTCCATCAAGTTCATCCAAGACAAAAGTGGACCTGAGAAACCATATCGAGCAAGTTTGAAAAGCAGAATAGAGTGATTTACTTTATCGAAAGCTTTACTAAAATCAGTATAAATCACATGGGTCTCTTTTCCAATTTTAAAACTTACAACCTTTTTATGGTTTGCCAGTAATGAAGCATCTAGTTATAGAGATGTAGCAGACTGATTTAATATAGCAAAGAGTTCACTACATAAAATTATAAAAAAGGACTCCTACTTTCTCAGTAATTTATCTCCAGAGATTATTACCTGGCCAACTACTGAGGAAAAAGTAGAGATCGAAAGATTTTTTAGAGAAAAATAATTTTCTGGAGTGATTGGTGTCATTGACGGTACTCATATTAGAATCGATAAACCTCAAGAAGATCCAGATTCTTACCTTAACCGGAAGCAGTTTTACTCTCTTCAGGCTCAAGTTGTGTGCGAACACAAAAAGAGGATCAGGGACATTTTTGTAGGGTTTCCAGGATCGGTGCATGACAGTAGAGTTCTCAGAGCATCAACATTGGGTGAAACGTTGCAAGACAAATGTGGGGACCTTTTTATTATTGGTGATAGTGGGTAGGTACCCTTGTCTAAAACATCTTCTGCTACCTTTTAAAGACAGAGGTGATCTAACAAGGCGCCAAAGAAATTACAATTATTTATTGTCCAAAAATAGATACATTGTTGAACATTGTTTTGGTTTGCTCAAACAGAAGTTTCGTCAGCTTTACCATTTAAAATTACAAAAAATCCCACTTATTTTGCATTTTATTAGGGCATGTGCTGTTTTACATAATGTGTCAATAGACAATAATTTTGCCCTCGAAGATGATGCTCGAGATTATGTAGTGGAACAGCCCAATGTAGAAATAGGTGCAGGTGAAGGAGCTGAAAACCGGGATGATAGAGATGGCGTAGCAAAACGAAATGAAATAATGAATGCACTACCCTTTCGCTTATAGTAATTATAATTAACGTGTTTCTGATATTTCGTGACTGTTTAAATTTTTTTTTTTTGGAGATTTTTGGGTTTTTTCCTTCAACAGGGGTAAAATACCAATGTGTGGCTGAAGTTATAGTTTAGTTGGGTTTTTAAAGTGGACTTTAACAGAAGTGTCTATAATTTTGTATGTCATTTTTACATTAATATGTTTTTGGTATATTAAAACACTTTTAACTCCTTTTAGTTCTGAAGGTGGTTTCCAGAATAAACTGAAACATCAAGTACATAGTGGAATTTTGTTTGCTTTGATCGAGGAACCCCAGAAATCTCAAAAAAAAATTCCAAATTAACTATTGTTTTGTGATTCTCTAAATTAAGTAGCTTTAGATTTTTAACGATAGGTATACATAGTTATCATAAATAAACAAAAAGGGGTATTTGATTTTGTCACTTTTATTTATAGATAGATCTCCACCAGAAATTTATGTTGTAGTGAAAGTAGGAATGCAGTGGACGTTGCATTTCCTAGTGAGTGCTAGCGATTGCGCGGGAACGGACTAGCAGGTATCATACTTCAAGGAAAATTCTTTTTTTCCTAGTAAATGTGGGAAACAGCGGGTGCTGTTTGCTTTTGCCAAGTGGTATTAGTGGGGGTTGTTTTAGTGGGCCTATGCAAAAATTTCAAGAGAATATTCTTATACCTTCTTAGTATTTTTGCACAGGTTTGCTAAAATAATGCTGATGCTGCTTGGTAGGAGTGGGTGGTGCTGACTGTTCCTTGTGTTTACTAATAAAAGTAAATAACTTTCTTTGAAAAATGACATTTACTACTCCCTTGCATGATTGTTGTCATTCGCTGAGAAGTGCTACTATTTGCTGAATTTCCGGCTGTCACTGTGACATCTCTAAAAAAATAGTTCTTAGCTTAGTCATCAGATTTATAAATACTGCTGGTATATTACTGTTTTTAGGTAGGTTAATCCAATAAAGATAAATTTACACCTTGAACAATGTTAGTTTTATTTCATTAATAGTAAAAAACACAGTTTTTAAATGCTCCTAAACTCGTAACATAAATTCAAGTAGAAAAGCTAAAGTAACTCCTAAATTATTCTCATAAGTAATAATTGATGATACACAAATCAAGTAAAAAACTAACTATGTGAAAATGATATCATTTTAACAACAATCACAGGTATAATCTCAAGATCAGTTATATAAATAAGGAACATCACAACACGAAAACTAATAAACAGTCCACCATACTCTAAATATCATAATGTATTACAGTTATCACTAGAGCCTAAATCACTTTACAAAAGGCTTCGAGAGTGAGATGACTATAACGAAGAAGTTCTTTTTTTCATTGAAATAAATGCTTCCAAGGAAAGTTCGCCCAGTGCTGTGGGATGGTGGTGACAAAATGTTTTACAATACTGGTCAACTTCGTCTGTAAGCTTCTATTTCAGAGGAAAGAAAGAAAATTAGCAGTATCCCTGTATAGATATGTCAGTTTTATGTATCAATAACTTAACCATTTTTGAGAGCCTAAAAATTAACATTATTATGACACTAGAACAAAAAAATCTAAAAACCAATAGCGCCAACTTTTCATACAACGTTCCAAGCATGCTACTCTTCAAACATGGAATAAAATCCCCCTGTAAGAAATTCTTCAAAATAATGAAAAATAAACTAAACATTTTTTGCTGGAAAGGGCTTTTTCTTCCCTAAATGAATTTTTAAACGGGGGAGACTGGGAGATTTAAGCACCCTGCCTTTTACCACTCACAAGAGCAGTTCTGGTTTTTTATCTTGTGTGTCCTTTTTACTGCAAGTGTGCACTGTATGTGCGTGTTTGTAAATTACAAATTTTAATTAAGTATTTTTATGTATTCATCATTTTAAGTCATTTAATGGTATTTAGTTTATTTTATTTTGTATGACACAACATATGCCTCATGGGCAACACTGTAGTGTGGATTTTATATATTAAGTAAATAAACTAGCTAACTAAAGCCATCTCACTTTTGAGACCTTTTGTGAAATGATTTCTACTCTACCTAAATATCTAAAGACACAAAAAGGGAACTTTTTGTTTCAAACTTAACAGTAGTTAGGACATTACTATGGTTAAGTTTCAAACATCATTATAATAGTAAAGAAAACAGTTTTTTTAAAATAACTCTTAATTTCCCAAAAATGTACTAACTGTAATAACTAAACTGAAATAAGCACAATATTTAAAGATCCTCAGGGCCTGCAAAAGGTAAAACTAACTGATTTTTAATATACTCTCTTAGTAATATATTTCTCTCTCTTCTAGGATACTGTTCTTTCTTCTTTTTTCTTCCAACTTTATTTCTTCTATTTCTAAATGTTTTTTGTAGAATTCTTGTCTGTCATTTCTTATTATCTTTAAGTATATCACCCCGCAACTTCTTATTTCTGTACACATTTTTCAATACACGTTTAGGTGTTGTTCGTGCTGTTGCTACTACTGACAAAGTTTTATCAACATGTTCTTTATGAGGCGTAGTTGAATCTTCTGTCTCTGATTCAGTCTCGGGTGACAGTGTTTGGTAATGTGAATTTTCATTTTCAGCAAGACCTTCTACATTAATTGTTTCTGATGACAGGAGCAAAACTGGGTTAATGTTTCTTTTATTACCTAAAATTTCTTTCATTACTTCTGCATATTGAAAGTCTTTTCTTCCTCGGCCAGTTTTCTTACTGTTGTCTATATACTTCTTGTAGGTTCTCTTCAGGTGCTTCCAGCGATTTTCACAGTTTGCAGATGAAATTATTTGTTTTGTTTTATATCTTGATTCCTTGGCAATTTCTTCAAACAGCTTTTTCAGATTTTTAATTCTGATTCTGAGTGATCCTAGTTATTTTCTATACTGTTTGTAAAGGTCTAAAAACATAAGTGTTGTATTGTGGTTCCATTTGTAGTTTTCTGTGTCATCTGAAACTTGTGAAGTGGACGGAAGTTGCAGAAATTCGGATAAGTCTGAAAAACATTTCTAGTATTAGGTTGGGTTCACTAAAAAGCTCATCTATTTGACTATTTTTTCAATAAAAAGACAAGTAATAAAGGTATATTATATGATATAAAAATAAAACAATTAATGCACCACCAAATTTGACTAACGGAAATTTTCACCTAATTACCTAAAACTAAACTAATCTTCACTACACTGTACTGTATTTACATCAAATGTGTTATCTACTTTGTGATTGTAACTAATAATATAAGTTAATGAAAACTTACCTTCTTCAGTCATACTAATCAATCAAATACTTTATATTATTTACCAAAAAAATCAACAAATATTTCATTAAAAAATGCAAACAAACCGGCTGAGAATTGGTGGTTAGGTCCTGTCGACGTCGACTGTCAACAAAGGTGTTTATAGACGTTTTTTGGCGATTCCAAACCATCCAAACCAAACCCGAGGGTTTACTAGTGTTGTCTTTATTTATTTACATTTGACTGCATTGTACAAATAAGGATAACAATATGGTTTTGATTTTTGTGGCACTATCTTTGTTTGTTTACGTTTAATTACGTTGGATAAACAAGGAGAGCACATGGTTTTGGTTTTGATGGGTTTGAAGCGCCAAAAAACGCCTTAAGAATCCGAAGCCGATCCGAAGGGCATTCGCGGATATCAGAAATTACGAACTCATTCGGAATGTGACTTGCGCATTTTATTTATTCTGAATAGATTCGGATGATGTTCGGAACTTGCTCAGGATGGTTTCCGCGAATATTTTCCTTTTCAAAGGCAATTAATACAAACACGCGTTCTATTTTAAATTTTCGCGCCAAATCAGCGCCAGCTACCGCATCAACACGCTAACAGAGGAAGTGACAAAGAGACACGACACATGTACCATGATGAAGAAAGATGGACAGAGAATCATTTCTTGATGTCGGGATCCGTGCGCCATATTAAAGTTTTTCAACAGCACACAAGCCACACAATGAATGTTTTAATTTTTTTTTCGTTTAAAGTTTTAAATAATGTAATTTGTTTTCACTACCTAGAAAATGATCTTCGTCGATCCGTTGTTAACCAATATTTTGATCAGTTTTATCTAGTTTCTTTGAGTGAGTAGCGTAATAGGGTTGAAAACTAAATTTAAAACACTAATATTTACGTATTGTGGTAACGTTTGCCGGTGCAAAACTAATTTAGCGGATCTAGTTATACTTTTGAAGTAAGTACTATGTAGTTGTGCTCAATTAGTATTTTTGTTTTGATTTTTAACTTTTCCTTGGCAGAAAGTTTAAGCTAGTAAGAATAACGCTTATATCATTAATAACGAAATATAGGGTGTCTTAAATATTACTTAAAACTAAGGCTACTGACAAAAATGATTGATTTCGCAGTGCCTTTTTACTATTTTTTTTAGTTTCTTCGTAGGAAGAGGTTAAAAAAAATTTTTAAATGTCTTAAATTACGCTTAAAAACAGAAAATAAATTCTCCTTAAAGATTTATAGTCTGGCAACGTTTCAACAATTCAATTGTTTAAAGTTTTTCGCGCGCAAATTTCCGTCAAGCGCCTTGTGTACGATGAGCCAGGTGCGGCGAATATAGACTGGTTTTAGGGTATTTTTGAAAATTTTTAAAATGTTCGATTTAAGAAAAAAAAGTATTGGATATGTCTCTAGACCACCCCAGGAGTCACCCATTCCAATATATGCAGTGAATTTCATAACACCCTGTATATATATATATATATTTCAACTTTAACCGCGTCCCATTTCCTACTATAAATTTTAGACCCAATAAACCCTATATCAAAATGATCGTAACGAACAGGAGAATCAATTGGAAAAATTATATACAGGATGTCCCATTTAAAAAAATACAAGTTTGGTTCGCCACGACTTTTTTGACCACCCTGTATTATGGCTATAATTTTAAAACATAGCGTGTTTGACTATCGATAATATCCAAACAAATTTTTTTCGAAATTCCTGACCGTTTACTCACAATCGTCCACCCCATCTTGGTTGCACCACCCTATATATACAGGGTGTCTGGAAAAGGTCTGTACAAAATGCTACCACGTATTCGTGAGACTAAAATAAGACGATATAACCCAACTTACCTATATCCAAAAGTGTTTCGTTAGGGAGATACAGAGCCCCAAAGGGGTACTTAACGATTTACTTTTTTGGCTCTAACTTTTGAACCGACTTGTATAATTTAATGAAATTTTAATATTTTATGTTGGCCATAAAGACTCATAAAACCATACTACAGTAGATGTTTGACATCGTCAGGGAAGTCAGGAACGGACTTGCCACCACACTCGTTGGGCCACATTTTTGACAGGTATCATTTTACAGAGCTCAAAACTGATTTTTTAAATACTTTGGTCATTCCTCTTTAAAAAAGGTACTCTACATTTGTTTCGATAAAATTAACCGTTTTCGAAAAAATTAAGGTTTTGTATAACACGTTATTGAAATAATACTACAATACGACAATAAAACACCAGTCGTTTTTATTTCGTTAACAATGTGTTATTGACAAGTAAAAGTTAAATCATAAACTTAAAACTGAATCTTTTTGATATTTCAGAAATCGCTTCAATAGAAAAATGTTAAAAATGTGAAAGCTCTCCTTCTTCTTGTTTACTTGAGCAGATTTTCGAAGTGGGCGCCCTGTACCTCTTTACATTTTCTTATCCGACGGATGTTTTGTTATTGTACTTGAAACAACATTCCAGGATTGTCTCGAATTTCGTTGCAATGGTGTGTTATTCTTTCTATCAGGTTTTCCCTGGTGTGAACTGGCGTTGAATATACAAGCCTTTTTAAATTTCCCCACAAGAAGAAATCTAAAGGAGTCATGTCGGGCGACCTCGGTGGCCATACAATAGGCCCACCTCGACCTATCCATCTATCACCAAAAGTATTTGATAAGTGCTGACGAACTAAATTGCTAAAATGGGGCAGTGCACCGTCGTGCATAAACCACATCTGATTTCTAATTTCTAAGGGCACATTTTCTAATAAAAATAAACCGTTTAAGTTTTGTTGCAAGAATAGCAAATAGATGGCACCATTTAATCTGTCTTCAATAAAGAACGGTCCAATGAGGTGATTCCCAATAATCTCCGCCCACACGTTAACCATAAATCTTTGTTGATGCTTTGTCTGTTCTATTGCATTGGGATTTTCTTCATGCCAGATATGCAAATTATGGCAATTTATTACACCGTCTCGGGTGAAACCGGCTTCGTCCGTGAACAAAACAATACTAGTAAAATTTGGATTTTGCCTAAATCGTTGAGAAAACCAATTTGCGTAATTGAGTCTTGCAGGATAATCAGCGGGAGACATGGCATGTACCTTTTGGACGTGATACGGATGTACCTAGCAGTTGTTCTCGAAGGGTCTCATGAACAACCCACTTTGTCGCATGAACTTGAACCGACAACTTTCTTACACTATTAAAGGGATTTTCAGCAATCTCATCCAGAATTTCCTCCTCTAACTGAGAGTGTCTTGCTCTTCTTGGAGGCCTTTCTCCACCACGGCGCGGCAAAAAACTTCCTAAAATGGATTAGCAAAAGATTCGCTATTTTTAGCATTTTTTTTATTTCACTTGACTTTTTACCTGTTTCTCTTAAGCTACGATCCACCCTTTCAAAAGTTCTTCGGTGCGGTAAACGTCGATTTGGAAATGTACCAGAATAAATTCTTCTTGCCTCCACACAATTGCCAAGTGCTTGTCCATAAATTAGATGCATGTCAGCATATTCGCTATAGGAATAATGCTCCATTACTTAATTCTTGTATAATCAGTCGGAGAATTTTGTAGTGTTGTCAATAACATATTGTTAACGAAATAAAAACGACTGGTGTTTATTGTAGTATTGTAGCATTATTTCAATAACGTATTATACAAAACCTTAATTTTTTCGAAAACGGCTAATTTTATCGAAACAAATGTAAAGTACCTTTTTTAAAGAGGAATGACCTAAGTACTTAGAAAATCAGTTTTGAGCTCTGTAAAATGATACCTGTCAAAATTTTGGCCCAACGAGTGTGGTGGCAAGTCCGTTCCTGACTTCCCTGACGATGTCAAACATCTACTGTAGTATGGTTTTATGAGTCTTTATGGCCAACATAAAATATTAAAATTTCATTAAATTGTACAAGTCGGTTCAAAAGTTAGAGCCAAAAAAGTAAATCGTTAAGTACCCCTTTGGGGCTCTGTATCTCCCCAACGAAACACTTTTGGATATAGGTAAGTTGGGCTAAATCGTCTTATTTTAGTCTCACGGTAGCATTTTGTACAGACCTTTTCCAGACACCCTGTATATATATATATATATATATATATATATATATATATATATATATATATATATATATATATATATATATATATATATATATATATATATATATATATATATATATATATATATATATATATATAGGGTGGTGCAACCAAGATGGGGTGGACGATTGTGAGTAAACGGTGAGGAATTTCGAAAAAAATTTGTTTGGATATTATCGATAGTCAAACACGCTATGTTTTAAAATTATAGCCATAATACAGGGTGGTCCAAAAAACTCGTGGCGAACCAAACTTGTATTTTTTTAAATGGGACACCCTGTATATAATTGTTCCAATTGATTCTCCTGTTCGTTACGATCATTTTGATATAGGGTTTATTGGGTCTAAAATTTATAGTAAGGGAATGGGACGCGGTTAAAGTTGAAAAAATGCTCACAGTTTTATTCCATAAAACGTTACATACCCTTGAGTACATTAATCGCTTGCAATTTGTTTAAAATTATTCACTGTTATACAGGGTGGTCAAGTTTTGCAAATACGCCCTGGACTCATTTTTTTTTAAATGGAACACCCTATATATTTTATTTTCATGTTAAAGATAACATTACTAGCTTTCAAAAAATACCATACACGATGCCTTTCTGACCAACAGTTTTTTAGTAAACTAGCCGTGAAAGCAAAGTTTCTTCATTCTAATACGATAATACTGAATTTACGTTGTTTATTATTAAATATCTAATATTAGGCCATGACACTATCGTAAATGAAACAAAAGATTGACGAACTTGTCAAAGCTACTTTCGCATAATCCATTATTTACAAGTTAAGCGTAGGTGAGGGTGAGGTAAGAAAACTGAGACCCGAAACCTTTACATGTTTATTAGAGATATTTCAAAAAACAGAAAATATTGTTTTTAGGAAATGTAAAGTAATTAATAAACCAGTTATAAACAAAGATAAATCACTTATCAGTATTATTAATAGTGTAAGAAAATTAATTAAGCAAAAACAGAACATCTTTTAAAATTATTTAGTTATGTGTTATGTACTTACTTGTCAACCTAATTTAATATAAACAATTAAAAAAGCTCATATAGGGTGTTCAACTAAACCACCATTTTGCTGAAGGCACATATCGAGTCTCTCCATAAGTGAAAGTTTCACTTTTCCCAAAGTCTGTTCTGAAATGTTGCGAAAACTGTTTCTTATTCTCGTCTTCATATCTTTCACTGTGGTTGGAACCTCTTTATTTTTTAACATGCCCCCATAGAAAAAATCAGTGGTGTTAAGTCAGGTGATCTGGCTGGCCACTTAACTGGTCCACCTAGCCCAATCCAACGATCTGTCTTCCAATTATCGACAAAATATCTTATATTCCTATGGTAATGCGGGGGCGCTCCATCATGTTGAAACCATAAGGATCCCCTTACCATTAAAGGTAAATCTTCAAGCAATACTGGCAACTCGTTTTTCAAAAAGTTGTTGATAACTGGTTTATTAATTACTTTACATTTCCTAAAAACAATATTTTCTGTTTTTTGAAATCTAATAAACATGTAAAGGTTTCGGGTCTCAGTTTTCTTACCTCACCTACGCTTAACTTGTAAAGAATGGATTATGCGGCAGTAGCTTTGACAAGTTCGTCAATCTTTTGTTTCATTTACGATAGTATCATGGCCTCCTAATGATAGATATTTAATAATAAACAACGTAAATTCAGTATAATCGTATTAGAATGAAGAAACTCTGCTTTCACGGCTAGTTTACTAAAAAACTGTTGGTCAGAAAGGCATCATGTATGGTATTTTTTGAAAGCTAGTAATGTTATCTTTAACATGAAAATAAAATATATAGGGTGTTCCATTAAAAAAAAATGGGTCCAGGGCGTATTTGCAAAACTTGACCACCCTGTATAACAGTGAATAATTTTAAACAAATTGCAAGCGATTAATGTATTCAAGGATATGTAACGTTTTATGGAATATTTGGTTTTTCCATACCTGTTTCAATTTTTTTTAAAATGGCCGAACTGTGAGCATTTTTTCAACTTTAACCGCGTCCCATTCCCTTACTATAAATTTTAGACCCAATAAACCCTATATCAAAATGATCGTAACGAGCAGGAGAATCAATTGGAACAATTATATTGTCACCAAAATTGCTTTTCATCAGTTCCCGGGTCACCCCTTCCTACGCACCGTTCGACGCATGTCGATACGTCAGCCCGGCGGTAGGGCTGGAGGTGGTCGACCTCGAAGCAGTGAACAGCAGTAGGACGTCAGTGATTTACCTCGACGCAAGCGAGTCTACGACGCCGACGTCCCGAGCCATTTTCCTTCGGTCACGCGCTTTTAGACAGTATACAGGTAGGACTCACTTTGAATTGTTTTAGAAATGTGTAAAATATAAATTATTTCTTTTTAAATTAATAAATATAGCTGCAGAATTAATAATGAAGCCAGGGTTTTAGTATTTTAGTTAAGATCCCGTGACAATTTTGGTGGAGGCGCCGTGTTTCGGCCAGAACGGCCCTGTTTTCTGAATAATTGCCTTTTTGGTTTCGTTATTAATTTTTGCAAAATTCGCAAACTACTTATAGGTATCGATTTTATATTTTGTTTTACAGGGAAAAATGTATTTTTGAAATAGATATAAAATTATTAAAATGATATTTGCTGGTAAAAATTCTTAAAGAGGTCATGATCAAGGTTATCGTTTTTTATTTTTTGCGGATTGACCAAATGTTTTTTTACGTACATTCCGTGTGAAGTGAACAATCTTTCATGCTTTTAACGATATTATTTTATATTTGAAATTTATTTAGAGCGTTTTTAAACAAATATTTTATTGGCTTATGTTACATTTAGGTTCGTTTTCGTTGGAAAAACTTAGTTTATTTTCAAATGATTTTTAATTTCACGGTTTCTGTAAAATACGTTATTGAATTTTTTTTAATTATTGGGTTTTTTTTTTAGTAACTAATGCCGGTAGAAAACTTGTTTAAAATTTGTTTTTAACTTTATTGAGTTGTTTTTATTTAACAAATATCTTCTGCCTTTTTGGGTTTGAATTCTAAAAATAAGCAACATTAAAATTATGCCAGTTATACAGTATGAAAATTGCTACGTATTTTTTTTTACTAGTTTGGAGAAAGACTTAAAAATAAACTTTTGATCGCGGTTTTAATATTTAAGGATGCGTTATTTTTTAAAATGTGCACTTTTCTTACTACATGGAAAAATTAATGGTGTTAAGAAGTCATTCTAAGAAGGCAGGAAATAAAAATAAAGTAACCGAAAGTGAAAATAAAGCGGAAAATAAGGGAATAAGTAGTACTAAAGAAAACGACAAAGTTGTTGAAACGTCATCAACCCCTAAAAGTAAAGAAAGTGTTAGAAGGTCATTAGTATTTAATAACTCGCCGGAAAGCATACAGTCGTCAATTTCAGCGGAAAATAGCAGTAGCAATAGCTCCAGTTCTCAAAATTTTTTAAACGAGTCACTAACTTTATTGCCAAGTAACGACCAGGTAACATCAAAATCTGATAAAAATATTTTTCCAAAAATGCCGAACACCTTGAATTGCACGTTAGGAAATCTAATAAATCCAGCCAGAACACCGGCAGTTCCACAATTTGTAGCGCCGCGTTCGTATAATCCGGATTGCAATAATTTAAGTATATTTTTGGAAGACTATGAAAAAACAGCTTTAATTAATAACTGGGATGACAACCTTAAGCTGTGTTATTTTTCGTCGTATTTATTGGGTCAAGCTCAAACATGGTTGCAAATTTATGCAATACGAAACCCAGGTTCCGATTGGAAAGCAACGGTAGAAGACCTGAAAAAAGAATTTTCGTTTAGCACGTATGTAAACGAAACAAAACTAAAATTATGTTATAGAAGACAGCAGCCAGGTGAAAACGTAATGAATTATCTACAGGAAATGGTGTACTTATGCGACAAAGTAGATCCAAAAATGAAGGACGAAATTAGAAGGGAACATTTTGAACAAGGTCTACTACCCACATACGCCTACCAAATCAAGCTTAGGCAGCCAAAAAATTTTGCAGAAGTACAAGAGCTCGTTAAAACCATAAACGACGCTGAAAAAGAAATAAGCCATGCTTCGGAAATTTTCGCACAGCTGTCAATGTCAGAAAAAGTAACAGGGACGAGTCAGCAGGTTCAGCCAGAAAAAACGGGATCGAATTTAATGGAGGAAATTACACAAGTTGTGAGAGAAGAAATTGGAAAAGCGATGCTAAATAAAAATCAAGACAGAAGAGAAAAACGAAATTTTAAAAACTGGCAACCACGTACTACCGACAGTCGGCCAGTATGTTTTCAGTGTGGAAAACCAGGTCACAAGGCAAGAGTTTGTTTCAGCAACCCCCAGAACAGAAATAACCAAAACTACAGGGGTCAACGAAATTTGGAAAACCAAAGACCAAGATGGACGCCAAATCAACCTACTCGAGAACAAAATGGCCGCCGTCCAGAGCAGCAAACTAGTAGATATCAAAATTGGCAACAACAACAGCAGTCGGAAAACTCCAACGGACAGTGTTAACACACATAAGCACTGTCCAGAAACAGAAAGAAAATCAGAATCAGCAAGAAGCAGCAACAGATGTTCTCTCCGTAAAAGGAAGTTTAAATAATGTAAATATTAAGGTTATAATAGACACTGCGTCAGTTAAAAATATTGTAGATAGTAAATATGTAAATAAAAATGAAATAAAGCCCGGCACAGGCATAACTTTTATTAAAGTAGCGAATAGTTCGCTGGTAACAATTATTGGTTACGCAGAAATAAATGTTTGTTTTATTGGTTGTACCTTTTCCTTGGAAGCATTAGTTATAGAAAATCTACCCCAACCCGTTTTATTAGGATTAGAATTTCTTAAGGCCCACGAAGCTATGATAAATTTAAAAGCGAACGAAATTAGTTTGAAAACGGATGAAAATGAAGTAGTTACCTTGGCAATGAATTTAGGAGATAATAGTAGTCACAAAGAAATTGTAAATAGTCAAATCAGTAATGTAAATAGTTGTTTTTGGGATGAGCTACCTGTAGAAATTGAAAACTGCAGAACAGACAATGCGAAAATTACGTTGCGTAGTGATACGGTAATTGCGAAAGACATTATTAAATGCGAAGTGAACTTTAAAAAAACTGGTGAAAATAAAATAAACTTTAAGCCGAACTATGATTTTTTAATAAAAAATGGACTTCAAGTTAATAAAATTTTTAGTGATAATTTGACGTGGTACGCCGAAATAAAAAACTACGGTAGAAAAACCAAAAAACTTTTTGCAGGCACATGCATCGCGTTTAAAGCAGATAGTGACTCTATAAAAAATATAAGCGAATCTTTAGTGACTTTACCGAACGATAATCTAGTAAAAAGTTATAATGTAAATAGGGACTTGTGTAAAAATGACTTTCAAAGTGTAAATAAGTTAGTTCGAGATTTTGAAGATACTTTTGCTTGGAGCATCAGCGACCTAGGAAAAACGGACTTGGTGAAGCACCGAATTGAGACAACCGATGACGTTCCAGTGGTTTCCAGACCATACAGAGTTTCTCACACAGAGCGAAGAATTATTAATAAACAAGTAGAAGAAATGTTGGAAAATGAGGTAATAAGAAAATCTGTAAGTCCGTATTCCAGTCCAGTAGTCCTAGTTCCCAAAAAAGATGGAGATATGAGGTTCTGCGTAAACTATAAAAAATTAAACGCAAAAACAATAAAGAATGTGTATCCTCTGCCAGTTATAGACGACATTTTGACCTACCTGGGAGAAGCTAGATATTTTACTACGTTGGACATGTTTTCAGGGTACTGGCAAGTAGAAATTGATGAGAAAGACAGGCATAAAACGGCATTCGTCACTACTGATGGCTTGTTCGAATTTAACCGCCTAAGTTTTGGTCTTACAACAGCACCAAGCACTTTTCAGCAGTTGGCAGACGCAATTTTGGGAGACATGAAGTGGAATGGAGCAATGACGTACTTAGATGACATCTTAGTCTATGGAAAAAATTTGGAAGAACATAACGAGAACCTAAGAAAAGTACTGTCAAAGCTAAGAGCAACTGGTCTAAAGCTAAATCCATCTAAGTGCCAGTTTGCGTATAAAGAACTAACAGTACTAGGCCACACCATTAGTGAGCGAGGTATTCTTCCAGATTCTTCAAAACTTGAAGCAGTACACCATTTTGCAACTCCACGAAATAAAAAATCACTTCAAAGTTTTCTAGGACTCGCCAACTACTATAGAAAATTTATAGAAAAATTTAGTGTCATTGCCAGGCCGTTATACGATTTGCTGAAGAAAGATACACCGTTTTGGTGGACATCAGCTCAAGAAGAAGCCTTCCAGATATTAAAAAGAAAATTAGAATCGCCTCCAGTGTTAACCCACTACCTTCCCAACGAAGAAAAAGAGCTACATGTAGACGCATCAGACCAAGGGATAGCAGCAGTACTCTTACAAAAAATGAACGAGGAAATGCATCCCATTTGCTATGTGTCTAGAACGCTCACAAAAGCCGAAAAAAATTATGGAGTTGGAGAAAAAGAAGGTCTAGCCATAGTGTGGAGTCTAACGTATCTGAGAAGCTATATTTGGGGAGAACATATAAAATTTTTTTCGGATCACCAGCCACTGTGTTATCTAAAAAGTCTCAAAAATGTCACAGGGAGATTAGCTAGATGGAGCTGCAAACTACAAGAATTTGATTTCGAAATAATCCACAAATCAGGAAAATGAATCAAGACGCAGACTGTCTTTCCAGACAACCCTGTGTACAGGCAACACTAAAAGACGAGTATGATGCCAATGAAATTCCCACATTTTTGCTACCCTTAGTGGACATCACAGAGTTCCAGGAAGAAGATACAGTCGTGTCAGACTTACTACAGGCAGTCCAGGATCCGAATTATGGCAATTCACATTTGCAACGTCGTGCAAAAAATTTTACAGTGAAAGATGGTGTGCTATATAAAAAGTCGGCTGACCCAAACCAGGAGGACAAGTTGGTAATCCCTCAAGGACTGAAAGCACAACTGATGCAACAGCTGCATTGTGAGCCATTGTCAGGACACCTAGGATATGCAAGAACTTACGACAGAATAAAAACACGCTATTATTGGGATAAAATGCATCTTGACGTTAAGAAATTTATTAGGGGATGTCCTGATTGTCAGACGAGAAAAGGGCCAAACAATGAAAAACCAGCAGGTGATCTGCATCCAATAAAGATTTAGCGCATTCGGCAATGCAATCTTTTCCATCGTTTTGCTCGGAATTATCGACAGGCACGTGATCGGTCATACTGTTTACAATAATAGGACATGTGACAGTCAAAAATTCCGAGCAAAACGATGGAAAAGATTGCATTGCCGAACGCCCTAATTGATGATTTGCAGCCTTTCGAAATGATAGGCATAGATATTTTAGGACCCCTAACAAAAACAAAAAGTCAAAATAATAATATAGTTGTTTGTACAGATTATGTGACCCGTTATGCAATAACCAAAGCAATACCAAGTGCAAAAGCAGAAGAAATAGCAGCGTTTCTGGTGGACCAAGTAATAAGCATACATGGAGTACCAAAAAAAAATATTGAGCGACAGAGGTCAAGTTTTTAGGTCAGAATTGGTAAGAAAAATGGTGCAAAATATGGGCGCAGAAAATGTATACACTACGTCATACGACCCGCAGACTAATGGGCTAACTGAGCGATTTAACAAAACCGTAGCAGATATGCTCAGCCTGTATGTGTCTACGTCACAGGATGACTGGGATAAGTACCTGCCAATGGTAACATTTGCCTATAATTCAAGTAAACAGGACACAACGCAGTTTTCGCCATTTTATTTAGTTTTTGGAAGAAACCCACAGCTTATACCGGACGCCATGTTTTTAAAATCAGCCACTATGCTTATTCCGAACCCGAATATAGAGAAACATAGACAGGAAGCAAAAAGAAATGTTACTATGAAACAGAAAAAGGACAAAACCCGATATGACAGTAACCACAAAAAAGTGACATATGAAACTGGAGATAAAGTCAAACTTAGAGAGTAGTGATAGATAGGGAGTTCACCATCCACCCATCGCCCAAAATCAACTGCGCAGGCGTCAGCTGCTCGCGCATCTGTCATCTGTCAACTGTCAGACGTCATCTGTCATACGTCATCTGTCAACTTTCATATGTCAACTGTCATACGTCATCTGTCACACTCTTGGGCGTTAATTACGTTGGCCGGAACTACTTGGGGCTGGAACTACTTAGGCATCAACTACTTGAGGGCACTATCTATTTGGAACCGAACTGCATCGGACATTCGTACTACTCCTGAAGAATATTATTCCATGTAAAAATGACGCCAAAAACTTTTTTCTTGATTTTGTCCATGCTGGGATTAGAACCTGGGACCTGCATAGTGGAACAGCAACGCTCTAACCGACCTGGCCATCGGCTTCACATAAAATATTGAGTTCAGAACATATAGACTTGCGGCGGCAGCTAGGCAGGAAAGTTGTTGTTGTTGTTGTTGTATGTGGAGCGAAGTCACGATGATAACGATATGTAAGAAATGTTGGGAAGGAAGAAAACACGTAGTAGTCGTAGGAAAATTATTTATTTAGCCACAAGATATATCGATATTTAACAACTTTATAGACAAAATTAGTTAATAATATTAAACAGGTTACTGCTACGAATACAAGTAAACTAGAAATACTGTTCATAGTTTCGGCGAAAGATGGCGTTAGTGTAGAATTAGGAGTAGTTGGAGTAGTAGGAGGAGTAGTAGGAGTAACAGGTGGAGATGCGGTCTCATTCTTGCACTCGCTATGGAACGTCAGCCATCCTGTTTCACCAATCGTCGAATCTTGAAAGAGAAAGTGAACCTTGTAGCGAAAAGAGCTGCTGCTGCTGTTTGATGGCGGTATCGTGGCGGAGAATACAGACATGTGGTCAGCGTTCTGCGGGTTGAAATCCATCAAAATCCATGGTCTGCTAGCGTTACAATCTCCAAAATCGAACAAAACAGAAGCTTTTTTAACATTTAAAGGTCGATATACGTAGAAGACGTTGTGTACTACTGCAACCAGCAGAATGAAGGACGAACTTAACAGAGCCATAGCCAACGTTAAAATGAGCTAAAGCGTTGAAGAATGGAGATTTATAATATCATAGAGGTGCATCAGTCCACTGGCTAATAACACTAACAGCGGTAGTAAGAACAGAGAACCAACATGGAGAGTTCGGAGCGGTTCTGGTTGTCTCTTTTTCAAGCTTCGCGGCGAGGCTTTCTTTTTCTGTGGGCGGCACTTCCACAATACTTTAGCTAGTCGACAATGCGGAGAGTACTTATAGTGATCGGCTAACGGATCATCTCCTTCCTTCCAATCAGTAAACTCGCAATGACAAAATGCACATTTAACGATGTCTAATCGTTGGGTGTAATAAAAACCAGCCTGTGCTAAGTCTTTAGGACTAGCTTTATTAGTCCAATTTGCAAACGTAATCAGTCTTTCTTCAAAAGTACGAATAACGGCAATACCGTCGTCTGAGCAATCAGTACAATCTGCACTGCGGCTAGCCATTTTACGTCTTTCTACTTAGACTAATCGATCTATACTAAGAAAGAAAACAAACAAAATATGTTATATACTTTTATTCCAGATCATTTAAAAAACAATGTCGGAAATTATACAATAACTTGACATTATTACAGGCACAATGCCAAACATTAAAGTCCTTATGGTGAAAACATTCTACAACTTTTTTATATTTACTTAATTTAGGTTCAGTCTTTAAAGGAATACTAAATATAAGGGAAGAATCAAAAATCTGTTTTAAACAAGTTGCCTTTAGATCGCCCTTAACCAGAAATTTAGGAGAGTCATACTGAAGACGGATATCACGTAAAACACTTTCAAATTGGTTTAAGTCCAAACAGCCAGACTCCCACATTAGTCCATGGTATTTTTCCTCCAAATGTTCTACTATCTTGAGATCTTCGGGTTTCAAAAATTTCCTGCCATACGGAGGTTTGAAGAGAAAGCTGCAAAATCGTACGCCATCATATACAGCCAACTCCTTCGGTATAAACCCACTGGCTAAAGGGTAACCTTGAAGATCGATGCAAACTTCCTGACGTTCTTGAGACATCTTGCACACTGGTTAGACTCGAAGGTAGCAGCGACGACGACGGTGTTAAACTAACTTCTAAACAGTTTACAGTACGGAAGGGCTTTAAGTAAGGTAAGATATACCACCACCACCATCATCATCAATATCTCTTGAAACAGGTTTATTCCAAGCATTCAAACTGGATTAGGGTGCGAGGGTTACCACCAGCAGCAGCAGTCAAGCTTTTCCCCAAATATGCTAGAGTATACTGGGCACTCGATCGATTCATGTTGTCAACCAGATCCTGCGACATAGTTTCAGCTATCCGTTGCGGTAAGTATGTTTGAAATAGTACATCCTCCTGGGCTAAGTCAATCAATGTCGCAACAAGAGCTCTCCCATAACGTGTTGTTACAAATTTCAGTTTTTGAATAGGATACGCTACTCCTATAGGTAGAGTGGAAAGTTTTCTGCATTCGGGAAAGTTCACAACATCACTGTTAATACGAGCGTTAAGTTCCGCTAATGTTTGCTTGGAAATACTCATTGTAGAATGTTGCTAAATAGGTATCAACACACACGACAGGTCTCGACAGGTTATAACTGTATGCAACGAATGCTGAAACAACTATGAAATCTCTGCTAGAATCGAGCTGTATTTATTAGTGATAGCAGAAACAGAGAGGGGCAGGAGGAAAGGAGAGAGAGAGAGAGAAGGAGAAAGAAAAGAACCTTGAGCTTTAAACTATTTATTAGTATTATGAATCATCAGTATACATATACAGTTTATCAAAGTCATCTAACAATTTTTGCTGGTTGTAATGCAATAATTCCAGCATGTAATAACTTTGTTCAGACGGGTTTAAGTTACACAGATTGGTTACAATTTGAAAAAAGTTTTCCTTAATATCAACAAAACATTGAGCATACTGTAAAGTATCATCATAATAGGTTCTAAATTGTAAACGTTTAACTAATTCTAATCTATAGTTAATTAAATGCTTAATGCTAACAATAGAATTTATATCATTACAAGAAAACGTTAAAGTTACATCATTGCTTCCAAGTCGAAATATTCGCTCGTTTAAAAGAATAGCACTGGATACGGTAAAATTTTCCGATAACGACGTCAGCGTTGTTGTCATACTTCCATCAATATCTTCAAACATCTTGTCAATGATCTCCAAAAACTCGATCCAATCAGAATGACTGAGGGAGACTGGTTGATGTTCAGGCGTTGTGGGAACTAGTTTAACACTTGGTATCATCCCCCTGGCAACACTGAGGCCCACAATTACTGTAAAATTACCAGTAGTATGGTAAAATTCACCCAAGAGTTTATTCTCCTTGCGAATTTCTCTATTACTTCGGAGAATCATACTGTCTAGATAAGTCCAATAGGGGGATGAGCTTTGGGAACTATCGTCTTCTTCTTCTTCTTCTGGAACCTCTGGAGCAACAGCAGCAGCGGTACAACTTTTACTAGCCATGGTTCGCACTAAAATAGTGACGTCAACCAACGCATTGGGATTAGTATGAGTGTAGAGGAAACTATACCCCCACTCCACATTTATTGATGTTAAGTTCGAGAAACAGCAGTTTGGATAACGCCCATCCGCTTCCCATCTCGGTAAATTCGGAAGCTTTTTTCACTAGAGAGATCTGATATTCGCTGTAAAAGTCCTCCAAATTAGTGCTGGGAGAAATAACACTAAATTTTGTATTAAAAGATTTTATGTCTTGTTCTTGTGTGGATGCCAACAGATAACGACCATATAGCTCCATATTAACTTTAAGCTGGGGATAAGTCTTTAAAGGATCAGTGAGTAGAGTAATAACCGTATCTTTGAGATCTTCTAAATATTGCTTAACATCAGTCGAATGTAAGTCACTTGTCAGATGGTAAGTTAGTATGCGGTTTTTAAAAGCAGTTCGAACTAATTTTACATGAGAGTACAAGGTCTCACTACATTGCTGCTTATGTTTTGTGGTACGGTTATGAGCTCTACGAGATAAAATTTCAGTATTACACTCCTTGCAATACGGCATGATTTCAACTGACGAAAACCGGAAAATGTTGACTATTTGTACAGAGATCGGACTTAAACCACATCCTTAACCATATCGATCCAACTATTATGCGACTTATCAAACCCAAGCGATTTGACATACATCTTTTTGCCCTTTTTACGCAAAACTTGTTCAATAAGAAATACGTCAGATTGTTTGGTTTTTTGCAATTCTTCTTCATAGAATCCGCCACTAATGGGTTGACCGCTCGTATCCTGTAGCAAATAAGTTGTAGGATTGGTAATCTTCACCTGAGATACTTTAAACAACTCAGTGGTCCAATTAGGTACATAACCCTTTTCAAACACGTGCTTAGCCTTACTGATGCGAACAATGTCACCAACTTTGAATTTTTGCTTTCCCACAACCTTTAAACGACTATAAACAGAGTCCAATATTTTCTTCTCATTACTCTTGCTAACATCCTTCGGTTTCATGCGGATTGTGTGATGTTTGGTGTTGTTGTAAGTATTTGTAACTTGTTCCAACAAGTCGATCCATTTATGATTACCATTCAAGGTAAACAACTTAAACAAGTGTTCTTTGAGCGTTCGAATTACTCGTTCAGCAATAGAAGCCTTTAAAATACTAAAGGTACTGTAATGATGTATGCCATGCTTCTTCATAAGACTTTGAAAGCTAGCGTTGTAATACTCTTTCCCATTATCGGTAACCAGCTTTTTCGGAATCCTCCGAGACTGTTTGAGTATATGATCCATTGCATTAGTCACATCCTGAGCATTTTTTGACTTTAGAGGCCTGGTCCAGAGAAATTTGGAAAAACAATCAATAACAACCAAGATGTATTTAAATCCCTTGTTTTCACGAGCGTACTGATCGAGTTGAGCAAGATCGGAGGCAAACGTATCATCTAAACCATACTGGATAAATCTGCGACGTTTAAATTTGATTCTAGCTGGTTTATGTAGTTCCTTAACAACTTGTTCTCTAGCCTTCGTAATGCCCTTAGCCATTATTTCCCAAAGAATGAGGTTCTGCAGCAAGATATCGAATTATATACGGCTACATTTTAGACAGTTGGTGGATGGGAAGATCTTTTCTTTAGCAAATCAACTGTTTGTAATAATTTTGAGAGTTCTTCACGAGTCTTTTTCACATCCGCACTGACTGGTTTGAGAGCATTTCGAATAGCCGTATTGGTGTAAACTTTTAGGAGTTTTTCGAGATCCTTGAATTGGGTAGATAGGCGATCCAGGTTTGTATCCACAATTAAAGTCTCGCTCTTTAATTTGCTGTCAAGTAGCTTAAGTTGGTCGGATACCGAGTCTACATAATCCTTATTAGTTTTTGTAAAGGCCTCCATTTGCTTTACAATACCGCCGATAGAGTTGTTTACTTTTTGTTCCAACACATTTACTCGTCTCAGCATCTCCAAGTGGGATACTTGTATTTTATCATTCAGCGATCTATCAATGGTAGTAGAAAGTGAAGTTAGCCTACTCTCTACAAACTTTTTATTTACGGCATCAGCGATATCTGTTGGTGATTTGACGTTACAAAGCCGGTGATCTCGAATATTGTAATCGCCATCTTTTGTAAGAGTGATCAAGTTGGGTGTTTGCAACACTCTCACTCTTTTCTGATTAGACGACGTGGGCAAGGAACGTCCAAACTTATTCATGATTACTGCGGTACTAAGGCATAACAGCTTTAACAAACTTATTTATAGAATTCAATTACTCCAAGGTGTTCCAATTCATGCAAAATGCTCCAAATCTCGTTCATGTTATTATTGTTGCCAACCTGATTGGAAGCGTCTAGCTTTTTTAACCTGTCAACCAGCTCATTTACGTCATCATAGTAGACATATTCTTTGGGTTTTTCGTTGTATTCCATTAAGGCAGATCCGGATTTCACAGATCCGGATTTCGCAGACCGCGTTCTGGTCGCTATTTTAACCCCGGGCTAAGGAATTTTACTGGTAGAACCTTTCGAAATTAGTGGTTTCACAATGGCATTGTATTTGTGGGATCTATTACCTTTCAACTGACCATTGTCTTTCAAGTATAAATCTGTTCGCTTTAAAATATCTTTGTATTGTTCTTCATCGGCAGCGGTATTAAATTGGGGAACCTTGAGAAACAATAAATCGTATAGTCCCAGAGTTCCTTTATACGTAAGGGGGCCAACTTGAATATCACCATTCTTTAAGAAATTAACCGGTTCTGAACCTAAGCTCCAAGAATCAGTCACCAAATCATATTTCAGGCTGTTAGCATCTATTTCGGCAGAGTGCGACCAATATAGTTTCAGATATTCTTGAGCAATCGTCGGATACTGCTCGATAAAAGTCTCAAACACTTCAGATTTTTGAAGAGAATCTTCAAAATTCTTTCTTATGTGTTGCGATGATTGTGTCGCAGGATCCTGAGCTGGTTCTTCAAACACATCATCATCATCAGCAGCATCATCCCCGTAGTGAGTTTCCTCGGTTAAAAATTGTACAGGAGGTTTCACTTCTCGAGTTACTATGGGTGGTTTAACTTTGGGTTTTACACCAACACTCTGTTCCCCTTTAATCTTACGTTTCTTAGATTTTGCAGTGGCGGCGGAAGCACTCACAAGCTTATTCAGAGGATCGGTAATCGGCATTAATAATTTATTAAGAGCTACATCTTCTTCGCCTCGCTCCAACTTTAATGCTAAATACTTCTTTCTTATTGTTCGTGCAGCTTGGATAATCCTACGTTTAACGTCTTTATCGAGCTGGCTCATGGGGGTAGACATACTAAAAAAACAGACCCTGTTCTGGGAAAACAGCTAAAAAACAGACCCTGTTTCGGGAAAAACAGCTAAAAACAGGCCCTGTTCTGGAAAAACAGCTAAAAAACAGACCCTGTTCTGGAAAAAACAGCTAAAAGCAGGTTCCTGTTTCGGGAAAACAGCTATGAAACAGCTGTTTCTGAAAACAGCTAAAACAACTACTAAACAGATCCTGTTTCTAGAGACTTAACACACATCTAACTTCTAGGACGTCAAGTGTTACACTGAACCGCAAGTTTTAGGGTATGATATAAGTATCAAACTTGCTACGATATCGGCCTTTGGCAATATCATTGTCTTTCACCATTACTAGGAACCCATACCTATCTTTCCAACATGCGGAACAAATATGTTTAAATGCATCGAATGTCATGTCTGTATTAACGTGATCGTCGTAGATATGTTTCAAGTTTAAGTCATCCTGCTTAAATAAAATTAATACATTGGCATTGTCACGAACCAGCTGTTTAGGTATTTTCGAGTAAGTTTGCGATAAATAGAATGAATCAATCGCATGATGTCGGCCCATACAAAAATAATTACGTATTTTATCCTGCTTCTCACATGCTACATCATCAAATATGAATACAGAGTGAGGTCGGGCACTGGAAGGATCTAGAACTTCATCATTATCGCTGTAGCCGAAATAGTCTAAACGGGAATGTTTCATAGCCTGTTGAAGAAAGTCGTACTTGTCTTGCTGCAGAGATTTGGAATACACGTACACATTCTCGAATTTTAAACCATTTTCATCAATCAAAAGACTAATCATTACATTGGTTTTGCCACAATTACTCGGACCACATATTAACGCTCGAATTGTAGAAGGCAAAAGTTGACCATGTTTGCTACTGAGGCACTTTTCTTTTTTCATATCGCAATTATAAACTTGGATTTTGAGTTTCTGTTTCTCTTGACGCATCTCTATAAATACTACTCTATACCCTCCCAGGGCTTCATTACGAATGA
The DNA here is from genome assembly GCA_963971165.1 of Philopedon plagiatum. Lineage (NCBI taxonomy): Eukaryota > Metazoa > Arthropoda > Insecta > Coleoptera > Curculionidae > Philopedon > Philopedon plagiatum. The sequence goes on along the minus strand of OZ020191.1, from coordinate 92,632,434 downwards.
AGACTCTGCAGGGTGCAGGTGTGTTAAATACAGCTATCAACAAGCTCCAGTTCGAGCTTCATTTACCCGGTTATTCCTATTGCGGACCTGGAACCAAACTTCAAGAGCGGTTGGCTCGAGGTGATCGACCAAAGAATAAATTGGATAGTGCTTGTCGCGATCACGATATCGAATACGCAAAGTCTAAAGAGTTGGAACAAAGACATCGAGCCGATCGAGTGTTGGAGAACCGAGCTTGGGGGCGAGTAAAGGCAAACGATTCCAGTTTTGGTGAAAAAGCTTCAGCGTGGTTAGTAACTAACGCTATGAAGGTAAAACGCAAGTTGGGTGGTGGCAAGAAGAAGAAGATGAAACCCCTATCATCAGTGGTCACTCTGCTTAAGAAACAACTTCGACATACGGGTACTGGTGATGTTAGTAAGAAAAGGACTCTTAGTAAAATACTTAAAGCTGCCCGAGTAACGGTCAAGAAGGTGGGAGGACGTAAAAGGATCAACGTACCACGAATAATACCATTACCGAAACAGGGTGGGTTTCTACCACTTATTCCCATATTTGCAGGACTTAGTACCCTCGGAGCACTGAGCGGAGGCGCCGCGGGGATAGCGAAGGCCGTTAATGACGCTCAAAGTGCCAAGGAGAAGTTAAAAGAATCGAAACGACACAACGACACAATGGAGGCGATTGCATTGGGAAAAAGGGTAGCGGTCTGTATTTAAAGAAACACAAAACTGGCTATGGATTGTTTTTACGAAAAATGCCAAAAAACTACCAATAAAGCTACCTGAAAAACCGTTATCCGATCACGATATTAATTCGTACGTCACTCGATTAAAAATACCGCATTTTAGAGGAGTATTTATGCGAGACACTTTACCGAACGCACCCCTCAAAACAGAGTGTGGTGTTATTAATTTGGATCGGAACACAGGATTCGGAACACATTGGGTAGCTTACAAGAAACACGGTAATCGAGTTGTTTATTTCGATAGTTTTGGCAACTTGAAACCACCCAAGGAATTTGTCAAGTACATGAAAAATGTGAAAATCTATTTTAATTCCGATCAGTATCAGGATTATGGAATGACCAATTGTGGACATCTTGCTCTAGCATTTCTCTACAATGAAACTTTATAAATGCAGGTGTTGATGCTTATTGCTCGCAGTCATGTCACAGACATTCACGTTAAAAGGTCGCTCTCACCGACTTGAAGCATACTTTGTACCTCCCATAGAGCTCGATTCCAGGTTTGATTACTCGTTAGCATTAATTTCGCTAAACACTTGGAACACGATTCCCAATATCGAAGAGGGACGAAACAAGTTTTATTATATTGTCAATAATCAGGAGGAGCGAGTACTGGAAATACCAACAGGGTCCTACGAGTTGGAAGATATCGAGCAGTTTCTACAACGTAAGCTCCTAGATCCCAGTGCTCCCGCAGACGAACGGAATCGTATCTTATCGCTGAAACCCAATAACAATACGTTAAAGTGCGAGTTAACCAGTGTCTACGACATAAACTTTAAACCAAAAGACAGTATTGCAAAGGTGTTGGGATTTTCACCTCAACTGTTAAAGTCTGGTAAATCCCACGAATCAGATCAACCTGTGGAAATTATACAAGTTGTTACTATTCGAGTAGAGTGTAACATCATTTCCGGCTCGTATTACACAAATAATCCCTCACATACTCTGTACGAATTTTCACCAACTGTTGACCCCGGCTACAGTATAAATATCGAGCCAAGGAATCTAATCTATTTACCTGTGAACCAGAAAAGCATCTATAACATCACTCTCACGCTAGTAGACCAGGATTCTAGACTTCTTAATTTTCGAGGTGAAGAAGTAGTAATTCGATTAGAACTTAGACGAAATGGTTCTAGTATTTAAAAGGTATTTAAACACTAATACCTCAGCTGGCAGATCATTCAGTGATCAGAAGTCGAAGGGGTCACTCACGTTTTCAAATATAATATATTTGCAGTCTAGAAGCACTCATTACCGCTACCATGTCAGAAAAACTTCAAATCTTCAATCAGATCAAGAGTGATGAGTCGGTCATTCGCGAAGAATGGCACACTTATCACCCCTTTACCAACTCCTTTAATAACAATGACGAAATCGAGATTGTTATCAATCAGCAAGATGTCTTTTTGGATATGGGTGAAGCTCAACTCTACATAGAGGGTACGTTTAAGGTGGAAGCAGATGCCACTGGTAAGACCGGTACTTGCGATCTAACCAATAATGCTGGAGCCTTTCTCTTTGACAACATTTCCTATGAAGTTAATGGTAAGGAGATTGAAAAGATTCGAGATCCTGGTATTGTTAGCACAGTTAAAAATATGCTATGTTTAAATGAGCAGGAAAGCCGTGCTCTAGACATAGCTGGATGGAATTGGCCAAGTGGAACTGTCAAGACCTTGGATGAAACATCTAAAGACTTTAATTTTCGTATCCCCCTTTCCCTATTGTTTGGCGTGTTTGCTGATTACCACAATGTATTAATGGGTAAACAGAAAATTAAACTGGTTCGTGCTCGTCATGATGACAACTGCTACAAGTCCACTGGTACTAAGAAGGCGACAATAACCTTAAAAACGGTTGAGTTGAAAGTGAAGCATATTTACCCGAGTGATGCAGTGAAATTAAGGCTTTTGGACGAAATTGCCAAGAACAAACCGATATATATTCCGTTTAGAAACTGGGAACTACATGAACTGCCTGCTTTGAGAACAACAAAGCGTGATATTTGGACCGTTAAGACCATGTCTGAGAGAGCCCGATACGTCATTGTATTTTTTATGAAGAAGCGAAAAGATAACTTTGAAGCTGATTGTACCTACTTTGATAATTTAAACATCACCGACGTCAAATTGCATTTGAATTCTGAAGTTTACCCCTATGAGTCGTTAAACCTAAACTTTGTCAATAGACAGTTTGCAGAAGCCTATCAGATGTATACGGACTTTCAAAAAACCTATTTGGGGAAACAACGATCGGAGCCGCTCTTGGATTTTCTCGCTTTCGCTGGCAGAGCCCTATTTGTTATTGACTGCTCCAAACAAAATGAAGCCCTCAAGAGTAACACTATTGACGTTAAGTTGGAGTTTCAAAGTTCCGAAAACTTCTCGAAGGAGTCCCGTGCCTTTTGTATAATTATTCATGATCGAGTTCTCGAGTATCAGGCTTTAACAGGTCAAGTACGTGATCTGTTGTAATCAGTTACTATTCAACCCTCTCAGCACGATGAAGTTTGTTGTGGTTGACGTTCAGGGATTCAGCGTTCCAGAATTTCAAGCTAAAGAATTGGCTATTTACGATGGAAAGCAAATACGGAACTATCTTTTCAAACCCGTTAAGCCGTTTTATGAACTGTCTTATGATTGCCAGAAGCAAGTGATGTTTCTATATGGGAACCGACATGGTTTATACTACAATTCCGGCGAAACCGATTACAATGAACTTCACCGCATTATCTACAACGATCTCCGGGATGTTGATGTCATCTATGTGAAGGGACATGTAAAGAAGACCTTCTTACTGGAAACTTTTTCCACGATGAAATATCTTAAGCATATACCCGATATTGTTAATTTAGAATTTACTGGGGGCAGTGTTGCTGTACCGAAATTAGCTCTAAGTAAAACCACTTGTTCTTATCATTGTTTAGAATATTGTATTTGTAGTGCTGAGAATTCAAAAATCCTGTATGAATATATTAATGATTTTTTACCTAAATAAAGAAGTTAAACTGTATTCCCTGTTTAATTTTATCCTATATTATTAGGCCCCCCTTGAGAAATTTGATCATTTAGTCTCGAGCTTATGACAAAGACAGTCGACTTGTCAGTTAGATTAGACGAGCATTTGAAAAAAATACGCAAGCTGAAAAGAGACATTAAGTTTTACCAAGAATATAAATCTGTGGTTAGATTGTTTTCGAAACTTACCATTTAAACTTACCAATGGCGGTCTCCTCCTCCTCCTCCTCCTCTTCCGGCTGGGATAAGGTGTTTGAATCTTCCTCTAGATGTCCTGATGTTCCAGCGGTAGTTCTTAAGACTAAGCCTAACCGAGTTTACGAGATTGATGACTTTATAACTGTCATTTTTACTACGTCCGAAGAGGAACGCAAACAAGTAATTTTGGATACTATTGGTTATGGCAAAATTTCTTTCTCTAGTGAGGAATTTGAAGAATTTTTAAGCACTTTTGATTGTTTCAATACATATTGGGTAGATATATTTATGATAATTGGACAGTACACGCTAGTGTTTCATCGCAATGGTGAGAAGAGAAGTCTCAAGTTTGAAGATGCCACAACAGACAAGTATCTATTTCGATGGACCGAGAAGCTAATACACCTATTTGCAAAACATGTTTATGAATTGTATAAGCTTAATATTGAATATTATACTGTTACTAAATAAATAGTCTAACGTTAATTTGTTTTTCTTTGTTCTAACTAAGGAAATAAAACACCAATATAAACACAAAAATTTATTAAAGTGTAAAAAAAGTGAAAAAAAAAACACAAAATGTGACCGAACAATGGTCTGTAAATAGTAAATATAAATATAACTAAAAAAATAATATAAACAACCCAATATAAAAATCAAAAAAAAATAGGGTAAACTTGGGTAAAATATACATATAAACAAATAATAGAAAACTAAAAAACTAGGGTAAACTTCGGTAAACTTAGGTAAAATATACATATAAAGTAAATAAATAGGGTAGACTAGGGTGAAATAAATTAATACAATAAATAGGGTAGAAATAAATGAATACAATAAATAATAAAATAAATAACATCTATGCGTAATCTAATATCACAGCCTCTAAAGTCATACATTTAGCTACCAAAGGGGATTAAAGGAAAGTTAGCTGCCCGTGATCAGTCTTCGCTCATGGAATTTCCGATGATTCCTTATACTTTTTAATATCTCTATGACCCCAAGCAAGCGTGTTCTCCAAGTCGCCGGGAATAAGGTAACGCTTATCGTCCGCGTGTGATAGCGCTACCTTATTTTTAAGTTCGACATACATATCGTGTAAATGCGAACGGAAAGTGTTCATCTGACGATGAATCTGAGTTCCTTCTACGTCAACCGCCTCCCTATAATCATCCAGAGTTAGTTCGGATTGGGTGACGTAGTCAGGAACTCCCTTAGCTTTTTTGGTTAACTTTCCCTCCACATTTACACAATATGCCTTCGCCCCGGTACCGTAGAAATCCCAAATGATTTTTCCTGCATACTCATCTTTCATTTTGCCCAAAATTGACTGGTTTACAGGAACATCATGTGGATTTTCCTGTGAGAAATTAGACGTGTCGAATCTATCTAAATTTTGTGCCATATCGCTATAGAAATTTTCGGTTGTAATTTTCAAAACAAGGGAATCGGTGTCAGTGTAGAGTAATACCGCGTTGTTGCCGTATTTTGGCTTAATATACCCGTACAGAAAGTCATACATAAGAGTCTTGGATATTTCCAAGATACTAAAACCCACGTAAATCGGTTTATTATATGCGACTTTTTGTTTTTTCATCTGGATGGCTACCAGGTTCTCGTTAAAAATAGTGCGATCTTTAAAATGAGGTTTTGAAATTAACGCTTCGGCTCCCAACCTTCTACCAATATTTTCCCAATGAGAAACAAGTTTAACATCTACCCGTTTCTCCACATTTTCCATTGTTTTCCCAAACACGGCGTTGTTCATAAGTTTAAAAAAGTCTTTTTCAAACTTATTTTGCGCTTGATTGCGCATCGCTGTGTTTAGGTCAATGTATTTCTTTAGCCACGGTGATTGGTCAAAAGATATAACGCGATGAATTTTGGTGAGCTTAAGCCCATAATCTAAAGCCTGACGCAAATTTTGGTAATGAATTATATATTTACTTTTAGGTTTAAAATTTGGAATTAATTTTTCAATATCTTGGAATTTTGATTCTGGTGGAGCTATTGATTGTGGACAAAAGGGTAGTTCGTTGTGTAAATAATGCAACTGTTCGGGGTATTCTAAATCTACCTCTAATATATAGCCAGTTTTAGAATCATTCGCGACATTCATGTAATCTAAACTTTGAATTTCGGTCTCATCCAACCACTTAAAATTCCCCGTTGGTAAATATTGAGACATAGCCGCACCATAGAGGTTGGTAGCGTCCAAATACATGATGTAGGAAGTAGGTTTGGAAGCGTCATAATGAGGTATAAATTTATTGTTAGCAAAAGCTTTTCTAACACTACACTGACTGACCCCGCCGCGAATACCGTGTTTAAAGAAGTGTACCATGCCTAGATCCGTCAGTAATTCCAAGGAAATTGATGTGGACTTGAGTGCGGCGTCCATCGCAAGAGAGGGCGCCGTGAAGTACTGCGCAGGATCTAGACCGTAAGTGTTAAGGCACACGTCTCTAAAACTTTCAAAAACATCTGTTAATAATAAAACGTCGGATTTTAAATAAATATCTGAATATTCGCCTAAAGTTTGGCATTCAAATAAATTCCATACAGCCCAAGCACGCTTGTAATCCTCGTTACTAATATCTTCTTTTTTCAGCTGGTTGTAAAAGTCTTTCTGTGATGGAAGCTTTGTATCGTTCAATTTTGCGAAACTATCCACGTAATTATATGGGAAGACACCCTTCTGTCGAATAAGCTGAAACTTATTTTCTTCCGCGAAATATTTTCTAACTTCTCGACATTGTTCGGGTTTTAAATTTTGACTAAGTTTCTCTAGACTGCTGGCCATGAAACGAAAACTGTCGAGGAAGCGTAATTTTAAAAATACCTGTCGTTTACCATCCCTGTTCTCGATGTTATCCACCAAAACATGTTTAGTAAATGATATATACTTTTCCTTGTTTTGGGGGATAACATCCAGCTTTTCTTCGTTGGAAGCCAATTCCTTAACAAACAGGTGCGAATCAAAGTTGGACATATTATGGAAAAAGATGGGTATAAATTGAGGGATTTTGTAATTTAGGTTACATACAGAGTGCGCAGCCGCTCGATATTGGCCATTTGTGTGATCGTGGTCGTGCACGCGATCGTTTAATGCTACATCAAATGGCTTTTCGCAGATATGACACACCGCAGCATTTTGATGCTCCATCTCTTGTTCCGCAGAAATAGGTATCATGGGTACTACTTCCTTCATAAAGCGATTATAGATTGATTTACAATCAATCTCTAAGCGTTTTACGAATTCTTTGTGAGCATCCGGACCCCTATAACTTTGGTAAATCGAATGAGCATCATCAAAGTCACATTTGATGTAGTAACCGAAAGAGTACGGGACATGTTTGTGCGTTCTCACAGTGTATGACGTATCGGGATCCTGAGCATTTTCCTCTGTATCGATAGGTTCAAGGATAGTTTCGAAATCGGCATAAACAACGAAAGGTACTTTTAATTTCTTTTCAAAGTTTGTAAATTTCAAAATATTCTCGGGAATCTCTTCGCCATATTTATTTTTTTTTAAATTTGTCGTTGGGACTTTAGCTAAAACGTGCCCGCAATCGTGCTCCTGATGAGCCTTTAATTTTTGTTCTGAATCAAAATACGATAAACAACCATCACATAAATACTTAGCACCATGATGCAAGGATAATTGTCTTGAGATCAGGCGAGATAAACTTCTTATTAAGCAGTAATGACTATTACCATAATCATCACTGCTTACTAACAAATTTACATGTCGCTCTCTATTACGAGAATTTGTAAAGTATAAGGGCCCAACAACTTCAATAATATTTTTACCATCTTCGAACAGTTTCTCCAGTCCGTATACGTTGATAGAAATATTATTGAGTCGTTCAAACTTCGCTACATCGGTAAGTTTAATCGGAAATTCCATACCTGTAAAGTCCAACTCGTTTTCAAAAGGCAAATAGTTCGCGACTCTATTTGCATTTTGAGTCCAATGAACTGGATGTAAGGCAGCTAGGACTGACCACATGAAACATTTTTGATCAGTGTTTTGAATGTTCAGAAGAGCTTTCTTTGCTTCAATCTCCTTTGGAAGCGGGATGTAGGAAGATGGCTTTAGAGGCTGGATCTTGTTGATGCCTAATTCTAAGTGGAGAAGCTGCTGAAGCGTCCACCCTGTAACAATAGAAATATTTTTTTTTTAGTAAGAACTCTCAAATAGTTTTCAATTTGTTTTTTTTTGGAATAGTTTTACACTCACCACTATCCTTTTCCTGAAATTCGGAATGCTTTCGGTCTAGGATGGCGATGAACTGCTGGAACAGCTCCTCCAAGTCCGTAGCCCCATTCACCAGCTGGTATTTGGTGTTGAAGGACTTCACCTCCTCTGACTCGTTCGACTGCAGGAGGAAGCGGCCGAAAAGCTCCAGACCGACCTTCAGCTGTTCATACTTTGCGCAGATGTCTCCCACCAACTTGACGAATTTTTGTTTTAGCTGCTGTAGATACTGCTTTACGTTGGTGGGATCCTGGCTTGAAGTAAGTCGGTATGTAGCAATTCGGCTCCTGAACGACGTCTTTACCAACTCTACACCATCCTCCTCCTGCATCACGCAGCATTTCTCACGACGTCCCAGGGTCCTTAGATGGCCACCCCATCGGTTAGTAGGAACATCTAGTTGGCATGTTGCACAATGCTGCGTGGACGATGTTGTTGGTTCTGAAAATATGAATAAATAATTAGTACCTGAGTTATATACAGACAAATTTATTATTTCGGTTACTAGAAATTTCCATTTTAAATACTTACCATCTGTCGAATCGAGTCTTGCTCTTTGCGCCATGGGAGATTGCGGAGAATCGACGGCGGCTCTTCTCTTCAGGACTCCATGTTTCTGACGTTGATGGTGTTGTAGAGCTCTCTCAGACTTGGCAGTTACTCCGCAAGTCTCGCAGACTGCCTGACTGTCTGCAGTCCCCATGGCGTTTGAGGCTGTCCTTCCTGGTGAATGAGGCGTTGCAGAACTCGCATACGAACATTTTCTATAACACATTAAGATTTGCAAACACTTTTCGGACAAACAAATTGGAAAAGAATTTGAACACAGAGTTTGAGAGAAAAAGTGTTTGGCAAAAAAAATTTAAAAACTTTTGAAAAATTTTTTGGCTTTAATCCACAGGCGTACTTCCTATTTTCTTTTGAGCTCTAACGGTACACTATGCTGATGAATTTTTGTAAATTTTTTCCACTCCAATTGCAGTTTGAACACAAAAACTATTATTTTTTTTGGAAAAAGGGGTCTTTAATCTACACCCGTACATCCTATTTTCTTTTGAAATCTAAAGGCACCCTCTTAGCAAGAATTTTTGCCAATTTTTTCAATTCAACTTACAGTTTGAACATAAAAAACTAGTAATATCTTCCACGCAAGTACTCCTAATATTCTACACGTTCATACTAATATGCCACCAAGTAAATCTTCTCGGTACTTACCCAGATTTCACAGTACACTCGCTTCACAAAGAAAAACTCTGATTGTCTAAGAATAACTAATTCCCAACACTTTGATCCGCACTTTTTCCCGATCACCTTCACTCTAGGAATTCTTGCTGCTAACTGCTGCTCTCGCCTAGGTGACTTTGCTAGAAATCAATATTTTCATAACTCCTACCACTCCCCGCTGACCTGATCGTAGCTATCTGCGCTTTACATTAAAATGCATGATCATTGTACTTTACTCCGGATGGTACCGCTCGGTACGGAAAACAACGGTCGCGTTGACCTTGCCTCGTGCTGTGTTATTTTCGCGCTCTTTGTCCAGTACTATTCCACTGATTATGCAATCTTTCTCGAATATTCTGCATCTCCAACTCTTGCTCATAGTCCTACTAATCCAACTACTCCAACTACTCCTCCTTCTACACTAACGCCATCTTTCTCCGAAACTCTGAACACCTCCTACTCCAACTACTCCAACTACTCCTAATTCTACACTAACGCCATCCTTCTCCGAACCTGTGAGCAGTATTTCTAGTTTGCTCCTAATTTTGTATTGTAACCATTGAATTTTTTGTCAGTCCTGAAAACTTAAAAAATTCCAATTTTCGATCTTACGTCAAAATAAATTTAAAATATAATGTCTTTCAGTTAGAGATCTTTATCAGCCGGGGTGACGAAGTCACTTTTTTCACTAACTGCGCACGAATCGCACCCTCGCTACTACCAAAAAGACGCATTTTGGTTTCTGCGCAACTTTTGAACTTTGTAACCCTCTAGCGCCGAAACGGTTGAACGGATTTCGATGAAATTTGGGGTATGTATTTTGTTACTCCTACCCTTAGTCCCTATCGAAGCAAAAACATTTTAAGGCACTTTTGGTCAGCGCCAGAGTAATTGCCTAAAGGACCTTACTCTTTTTGGGAGTTTTTGAACCTGCATATCTCATGGTCTTTCAGACTTCTATCTAACACCAAAATTTGAATTCTTCAACACTTACCGTTTAAGCGCTAGCCGTAATTTAGTTTTTCTTTACCGTCATCCGTTCCTGTGCTCCTGATACATGAAACACCTTTGTAACTCTCTAGCGCCTAAACGGCTCAACGGATTTCGATGAAATTTGGGGTATGTATTTTATTCCTCCTACCCTTGATCCCTATCGAAGCAAAAACATTTTAAGGCCCTTTTGGTCAGCGTCCGAGACATCGCCGAAAGGACCTTACTCTTTTTGGGGGTTTTTGAACCTGTATATCTAATGGTCTTTATGACTTCTATCTAACACCAAAATTTTCATTCTCCAACACTTATCGTTTAGGGGCGAGGGCCTCTATGAATTACTAATTCTTCTGCACTAACACCATCTTTCTCCGAAACTCTGAACAGTATTTCTAGTACTGCTACTTCTACACTAACGCCATCTTTTTTCGAAACTCGGAACAGTATTTCTCGTCTCCTTGTATTCCTAGCAGTATTCTTCTATTCTTGTGGTTAAATAAATAATTTTCCTACGACTACTACGTGTTTTCTTCCTTCCCAACATTTCTTACATATCGTTATCATCGTGACTTCGCTCCACATACAACAACAACAACAACCACTTTCCTGCCTAGCTGCCGCCGCAAGTCTATATGTTCTGAACTCAATATTTTATGTGAAGCCGATGGCCAGGTCGGTTAGAGCGTTGCTGTTCCACTATGCAGGTCCCAGGTTCTAATCCCAGCATGGACAAAATCAAGAAAAAAGTTTTTGGCGTCATTTTTACATGGAATAATATTCTTCAGGAGTAGTACGAATGTCCGATGCAGTTCGGTTCCAAATAGATAGTGCCCTCAAGTAGTTGATGCCTAAGTAGTTCCAGCCCCAAGTAGTTCCGGCCAACGTAACTAACGCCCAAGAGTGTGACAGATGACGTATGACAGTTGACATATGAAAGTTGACAGATGACGTATGACAGATGACGTCTGACAGTTGACAGATGACAGATGCGCGCGCAGCTGACGCCTGCGCAGTTGATTTTGGGCGATGGGTGGATGGTGAACTCCCTATCTATCACTACTTTAGAGTTTACATTAGAAAGAAAGGAAAAAGTGACAAGTTGCAGTGCAAGTATCACGGACCATTTGTAATAGTAAGAAAAGCATCGCCAGTAAATTACATTATCCAGAGAGGTGAAGGAGCAAGAGCTAAACAGGAAACAGTCCATGTATATAGATTGGCCCCGTACCACGAACCATATAATTTTGAAGAGTAGTAGGAACAATGCATATAGTTATTTTTTTTGTTTTTGAAAGCCGCTAGTGAAAATAGGTAGTAAAATAAATAAAAAGTATTTTGATCTTTTCCCCCAACTAATTAAAGAGGTATAAGGTATATAGAATATAGAGGATATAGGTGTTAAAGGAATATAGAGAGTGAAAAATTAAACGTTTGTGTTAAGAGAAAAAAGCAAGAGAGATCGTGAACGGTTGCACGAGGCTCTGTGCAGTTGAGCGTTGCTTGAAAGCGTGCCTGATCAACACGCGTAATCTGGCAATGTTCAATGATGCTGTGTCGTTATTTTTGTTTTTGTGTTGTTAAGGGATAAAGAGTAATGAGTAAAGCCTCTAAATAATCGTGTTTTTTTCCGGTAGGGGAGGGGGAGAAATAAGTAATTTGCGGAAAATTTGCGGAAAATTTTTGGAAAATGGAAAATTGAAATTTTTGGAAAAAGTAAAAGTTTTAAGCGATGAAATTATTTAAAGAAAGGTAATTGTTCCGAGCACGGTCGTGCTGGGTGGCCACGGGACCAAACACAGAAGTTGGACGGGAAAGGAATTACTGCTTCACTGTAAAATATAAAATTGTACATAAATTGTGTAAATAGTTTTTGTAGCGTCTAACTCCCTGTTTTATTTTTCATGTACAAACCACTGAGGTCCTAAGAAGCGAGCCAACCAGGGGGCGGCGACGACCTGCCAGGCCAGCGGACCCCTGACGGTGCCAGAGGGTGACAAGCCCAGCTTGGGACCACAACACCTTGGGACCACAACCACAGATTACTCCTACCAGATGCGAATCTCTTAATAACTTTCCTATACCAGGATTCCGCGGTCTTGGCGCTACGGACAGAGCGGCCCGGTCGCTTCGAGCGTCGAAGCCGTGAATGGAATTTTCCACGCGTTTGGTAGGTTTTAATTCAGAGACATTATGGATTATATTTTAAAATATTAAAACATGATATTGTGTGGCATTTTATATAAAATTATATCATTAACAAATACAAAAACGTATCTCGTTTATTAAAATTACACTACAACCTAGTACAACAACAATTTAAACCATAAAATCAACGCAACAAAACTTATGTAATAACATTAGCCTGCTCTCTATTCCACCGAGACGCTCGCACACGCTAACAGCGAGGAATTCACCGTTCGGCGACCATCGGCGACAGACTAAATAATAAGGAGCATCGCCGCCTTATAATTTCTCGAAATTGAGCCACCGTCGAAAGCGTAAGATTCGCATCTGGTCCTAATCTGTGCCACAACACCATGGGACCACAACGCCTTGGGACCGCAACCTGGGGAACGGCGACGACCTTCCAGGCCAACGGACCACTGACGGTGCCAGCGGGGGACAAGCCCACCCTGGGACCACAACGCATGCGGACCACACTAGGGACAAATCAAACAAGAGGGAGGAAGACCTGCCGGGAGGAAGAAGAGAAAGAATAAAGACAAACGCAAAAAATGCAGCTTTTTAAATTGTATATTCTTATTTTTTTTATTAAACCCAAAGGAGATTGTTTTTTTATTGTAATAGAGAATAGAATTAGGGAATTGAGACACAAAAATCCTTCAGATTTTTGTTTTCGGTGGAGGGGGAAAGTGTCACCAAAATTGCTTTTCATCAGTTCCCGGGTCACCCCTTCCTACGCACCGTTCGACGCATTTCGATACGTCAGCCCGGCGGTAGGGCTGGAGGTGGTCGACCTCGAAGCAGTGAACAGCAGTAGGACGTCAGTGATTTACCTCGACGCAAGCGAGTCTACGACGTCCCGAGCCATTTTCCTTCGGCCACGCGCTTTTAGACAGTATACAGGTAGGACTCACTTTGAATTGTTTTAGAAATGTGTAAAATATAAATTATTTCTTTTTAAATTAATAAATATAGCTGCAGAATTAATAATGAAGCCAGGGTTTTAGTATTTTAGTTAAGATCCCGTGACAATTTACAGGGTGTCCCATTTAAAGAAATCAAGTTTGGTTCGCCACGAGTTTTTCGGACCACCCTGTATTATGGCTATAATTTTAAAACATAGCGTGTTTGACTATCGATAATATCCAATAAAAATTTTTTCGAAATTCCTCACCGTTTACTCACAATCGTCCACCCCATCTTGGTTGCACCACCCTGTATATATATATATATATATATATATATATATATATATATATATATATATATATATATATATATATATATATATATATACACATTATATATCAGCGGAAGAGCGATATCAGCGACCAAGCGATATCAGCGGCTGGAAAAAATTATTCTAAATTCAACATTAGTACCTACTTAAGTAAAATAATTTTGTGAATTTTGATAAACATGCTGTATAATAATTTTGTATGAAAAATAGCCTGAGCGGTCGGAACGAGAAAAACATTAACTTCTTCAAAAATGCCAAAAGTCAAATAGATGGAGAAATTCAAGACGTTGCTGTTAAAACTAATAGTAGATCTTTGATGATTTTCTGTCACCTAAGGCCAGTGGCGACGCCAGGGGTGTCCCAGGTTACTCCTTAAATTTGCCTGACCACCCCTAGAACAAATCTTAAAAATCACTGTAGTCATTTGTAGGCTTTCATATAGCAAGAAAAACAGAAAATTTCAATATGGAGCACTGAGAAAGAAAAAAACCTGAATAATGTTGTGCTTGAGTTTAAAAACAACTATAACAACAAGGGAATTTTGTACATCATCATCACATTTGTGAAAATTTGTTATTTATTTCTTAAGTTTGTCATTTTCACATGTTTGACCTTTAAAAATTTATTTATTTTAAGATATAAGAGCCTATTTTTTTCTATATTTTTTCTTCGCTCAAAAATATTTTCCATGTTGAAAACAACAACCTGTTTTCCACAAGTGTGCAGCAAAAAGAAAATAGCGGCACAAACCATATTATATTAATAATTACTGTATTGATTGACCTGAAATTATAAAAAAAATCACAGTTTCAACATAGACGCAAGCAGGATTTTTATTTGGAAGAGGCTAAGCCATTAATGTAGATACAAGGGCAAGATACCAATAGTTACTCTTTAGAGAGATTAGGGATCCCCAAGTTATTTATAACCCAGCCAACTATATACTCCCCCACTTACATCTTGAGAATGGCTGTTGCCAGACTTTCAGTTATGTGGCATATTTGCAGATTGATACGCTATATTTAAATATCGGATTCTGAGCTTAGATAGGCTGATTATAGCATTTTCCGGCTGGACCGTGAAACAACTGGCTCTGTTAAAAAGAGAGGTGGTGGCGTGTTGTTTGCCATCAGAAAGCATTTGAGAGCCCAAAAGATAGAAGTACCGCAAACAGATATTGAACAACTATTTATTGTTGTCAAACATGGCTGTGAGTATGTTATATTTGGCTGTTTATATATTCCGCCTGATTCTGATGTGGAACTTTATCAGAGACACTGTGACACTCTCGAATTAGTTATGGAGAAAGGAGAAATACCGTAACGCAAGTCTAGTCATTGTTGGTGATTTTAATTTACCAGAAGCTGTATGGGTAAAGGATGATTTTGGTCTTACTGTGCAGTGTCCTGATGATTCTGGTGCTGCCATTTTAGCTAGTTATTATGCCTTTCTTAATTTGTGTCAGTTTAATACAATAGTGAATAGTAGAAATGTTCTTCTTGATCTTTTGTTTAGTAATCTGTCTAGTATTAATGTTGAGCAAGCAGATGATATTATATTTGAAAATAGTATACATCATTCTGCAATCTGTTTTCAGGTTTATATGTCAAGTTCTTGTCAAAACGCTCAATATGTTGATTTTTTTATGATTTTAAGAATCCAAATTACGTTGCAATAAACGACGGTCTAGCTAGTATTAATTGGAACATTTTGCTTAGTATTAATGATATTGATGGAAGTTGTCTCCTTTTTTATGATATAAATTATTATTTAATTCATCTGTATGTACCATATAAACGTTTCAAAACTTCTAGCTTTCCTAGGTGGTTTGATGCAGACTTGAGAAGGCTCATTATTCAGAAAAAAATAGCCCATTTTAATTTTAAAAAATATAATAATGGCCAATATTATCAAATATTTTCCCATTTAAGGGAACAATCCAAGAAGCTTCGTCAGATCTGTTATCAAAATTACATAAATAGAATAGAAAGTAATATTAATGCTGACCCTAGGTGTTTTTGGTCTTATGTTCGTGATCAAAATTATGACGACAATATCCCAGTGTCAATGTCTTAGAGAGAGAGAGAGAACTAGTAGTAGTATTAGTGATAGTGTTGATTTTTTTGCTGGGTTCTTTGCTTCAGTGTATGCCCAAAGTGATCATATGGTCATACCTAATTTTAAATTTTCAAATACTGTTGATGTAAGTGAATATCATACAGAAATTGTAGAGGTCTATGAAGCTATAAATGGTCTTCCCTGCAGGACAACCTCTGGGCCCGATGGCATTCCAGCTTTCTTTCTTAAAAAATATGCTATCACATATATGCTTGTGATACCTTTAAATATATTATTTAATGTTTCTTTAACTTCAGGTACTTTCCCTAATGCCTTTAAGTCCAGTTATTTGAAGCCCATTTTTAAATCAGGCAAGCGTGATTCTGTTGAAAACTACAGAACCGTTTGTATTCAATCTGATATGGCTAAAATTTTAGACCATCTTATCAGCCAGAGGTTGTCTTGGGAATTCAGAGGTCTTGTTAGTCCTGAGCAGCATGGATTCATTCCGGGGCGGTCCACAAGCACAAACTTATTTATTTATCAAAATATTATTATTTATTATCAAGAGCCTTGAAAAACACGTCCAGGTCGACTCTGTTTATACAGACTTTTCCAAGGCCTTTGACAGAGTCGATCAAGGTCTTCTATCAAGTAAGCTTAGAGTAGGGTTGCCACCTTTTAAGAGTCTCCCGGGAGGACATTTTTGGCATAATTAACAAAACACATCAATAATAAGAAAAATGTTAGTTTATTATTTATCTAATAATAACTACAAATAATACACATAAATCAGTCAGAATATCGTCCCTGAAACTGAAACTGCAAAAATATCACTTTTGATTTTATTGTGTCTGGTAACCTAAATTCTCATATTTATAAGCTGCAAACAGTCCTTTATCACTATATTACATACGACCTATTCCGAGCAATACGACCGAGTGATAAAAGACTGTTTGCAGCTTATAAATATGATAATTTTGGCTACCAAACATAGTAAAATCAAAAGCGATCTTTTTGACATACGACCTTTTGCAGTTTCAGGAACGAATATAGAAAATATTTTAAATGATTTACAATTATTCAGTTATTCCGTTATTACATTTTTTTAAAATGATATTTTTCATTTGATTTGGCTGTATTCAGTAATCTACGATCTGTTTTTATAATATCGTAAAATTCGTTACATTTAACAGACTCATCAAAATAAATTACCAACTCACTTTTAATAAGTGCATTACTACATCTATTTCTATAATCTGACCACTTTGCCGACATTACAGAAAATACTCTTTCGGGAAATGCAGAACTTGCGGGAATATTTAAGATATACGAAACAATTTTGAAAAGATTCGGAACATTCTGGACATTTTCAAATATATTTATATATTTTTCTTCAGTATTTAACCTCTGAAAGTTTTCAGTTTTCGAAGCATGATTAAAATAGTTCTCAACATCCTGACATTCATTGAAGAGTCTATCACAATCTATAATGATTCTTTTATTTAAGTCGAACAGAACAACTATAGTCAGTAGATCGTCATACGAAAAGTAACTGGTTGATAAAGACATTTTACTTAAGGCATATGTTGTTGAATTTTCTGTGATGTCGCAGCGATCATTCACGTATTTAACAGCAGTATTTAAAAAAGTAACAAAGTCTTTTTCGACAGAATTTTTTTCTTCTGGAGGAAGGCGTGACATTTTTTGCTTTACGGTAATCTCAAAAAAAAAATTATTTGCTCTGTCACTAAGTCTTTGAAGAAACTCCTGCATTATTTCGTATATGTTTAATACTGTTGCGCTTTTCGCGTCTAGCTTTAGAACAGTTTCATGAAAAAATTGCAATATATGGGAAAGGAATAAAAGATGAATTATTATCTTCTCCGGAATTTCGGTGCTATCATCCTTAATAAGAAGAACTTTTTTTGTCAATATCGGAACATCCTCGCTAGATAAAAAGTAAGATTTTAAAGCGTCCCAGAGTAAAACTAATCTATCTATAGCCGGTTTCATAGATAACCACCGTGTAGTTACATGCCTCAAAATCTTTCTCAACTGAGTGTCTGTAAAATCACAAAAATCAGAAAATTTCTCACGCCTTTTGGCTGAACACGAAAAATGTGAACAAATTTTAAGAATTATATTTTCTACGTCTAAAGATAGACATCCTAATGCTTTTTTTAAACTGTTGTGTACCAAATGTGCATGGCAGTTGGCTTTGAAAATTTGGTCATTTTTTTCTGTTAAATAAGTATAGACGGAATTATGCTTGCCGAAATTGGAATTTGTATTATCGGCGTTAAAAGCTGTTATATGAGACATATTGAGGTCTAACTGTTTTAGAGAGTTTTCAATCATTTGGTACATACTAAGGCTGGATTCGTTGCTATTTTCCACAAAGTCAATGACAACATTTTTTATTCCGGTTCTATTAAAATATTGAATACATATAGGAAAATACTTTCTGTTTTTATTATTTGAAGCATCTGTTTGAACTGCAAAAAATACATCTTCAGATTCTGACTTTAGAGAAAGTAAAACTTTTTCTAAAATATATGGTGCTAAAACATTTTGCACAATCGATTCCGCCTTAGTTCTACCGCACGTAATCTTTTTTGCAATCTTGGAATCAGGGTATATAAACTCCGCTAACTTAAGGCTACAATCTAGGGAGTTATATGACAAACTGTGCTTTATACAATGATAAATAAAAGCTACTTCAGACGCTATAACTTGGTATTCTTCAGGAGAGTCTTTTTGGCAAAATTTTTTTGTCATAACGTTGCTCATCCCTGCCGCTTTTTTAACAGATTTATGTTTTTCAGAATTTTCATGCTTTTTAATAGCAGCATACTTTACTGAAAAATTTACATGACAAAAATTACAGTAGGCCTGGGTGGGTTTTTCGTCAGCTGATAAGTCGAAGGGGAATTTCTTTAACCAGGGAAATTCTGCTATCCATTTATCGTTAAAATAAGTTGAACGCATAAGTGTTTTCGTTTGTTTCCTCCAGAGCTGTCGCAATTACTCTTAAAAAGTAATTCAATTACAGTTACCAATTACCCTCCGAAAAAGGCATCAATTACAATTACCAATTACTAGCAGTATGATAAAAATATTTAAATTACCAATTACCCACTAAAAGTAATTGATTCCTTGATCAATTACCGCATTTGAATTACTGAGTTTAATGCAATTACTTTATACTAATTCAATTCCTTTAAAGTAATGGAACTACCCTAAAAGTAATTGAATTACTTTGAATCTATAAATTTTAATAATATGCACTTTTTGGCAATTAAATTACTCTGAGTAATTCAATTACATTTTGGTAATTGAATTACATTTTGGTAATTGATTTACATTTTCAAAATCGAATTAGTATGTGAGCAATTGAATTATTACTTTTTTACATTTTACAAAAAAAAAGTTGTATAGGTACCTATATATTTTTTTAATAGCAGTAGGTACTATCACACTTTATTATAGAAAGACATTTTTAGAAATTTAAAAAATTTTGAATTCTTTAATTAAACTTGAACTCCTAATTTTGACCTATATACCTTTAACACATTGACCAATAAACAACTGTCTTTTTATATAATATGATTTATTTGTTAAAATGAAACAAACATAAAATTAAGGAAAATAAAAAAGAATTGAAAAAGCTAGGTACTTACTAATACTACTCTAATGGTACTATACAGATAGGTACAAAGAAACGCGAAATTTTTCACAAAAAGAAAACAAATACCTACGAAACGTTTGTTTTTTTATTTGCTTTCAAAATAACTAATTGTTCGAAATGTTTATCAGAGAGAGCATGTCTTCGGGGGCTATTTATGATCTCAGCAAAAGAAAACAGCCTTTCAACCGGAGCAGAGGAGGGTAAACATGTATTATATTTATAGAACAACTTTTTTATAAACGGATATCTATTTAATGATTCATTTTCCATGGATGGGTCATTAAGATACTGGAGAATCTCCAAGTAAATCTTCTTATTTGTGTTTTCATTCTGTTGTAGGCAGGGCCGGATTGACAGATTTTTTTTTACCGAGCTGAGTCCAGACCGGCCTCCAGTCGGCGCGGCCTCCTTGGGACTCTTCGGAGGCAAATATAATACAAACGAGTTCAACACGTTTAATTTTAAGTAAATATTCTGTTGAACATAAATATATTCCTATGATTTACAAACAAAACGATATACAAAACAGAAACCCCAAAAGTAAAAGAATACTCTGTTAGCCTTAAACAATAAAAATAAAATGTGATTGTGAAAAAAAATCATAGTTAATAACTAAGAAGCTTTCTCATTGTGTCACATTTTCGAATATAAAATCTATTACATCTTGCGCTTGACTTTATTTAAAAAACACGGTTTTGACGCACAACGAATTGTCAAATGTGGAACAATGTTCTACCTTCTACCTACAGTTTCGACTTGTAAATTTATATCCTAATATCTGAACATAAATATCATTTTTTCAAAAATCCTTTTAACAAATATTTAGGTTTTTCAGTGTCGCGAGTAATTTAAGGCCAGTGCGGGTATTTTGGACACTCGAAGTGGGGAAAGTTGGATGGGCATGGGCAGCACTGAACGCGATTGCATCGCACAGTGTAACGGATTTGATATTTTGTGGACATAGGGCAAAACAGCGACTATCGAATTTTAATTTGTTTTGTCTCTAGATTATTCGCAAAATATCTGGAGTTTAGCCGTTTACAAGTTTTTTTCAAATGTATCACCGTAAAGTATTTCCTTTTTAATCGAAAACTTGACTTTTCTGAGAGCAATAAAAAAGATGCGAAAATAAGTTCAACTTTAAATTCATATGTTCTATAAAAAATTCCTCTAAAATTCCAAATTTTAGAGGAAATACTTGTGAAGTTTACTTACATAATTCCATTTTATAGAATTTTAAAGAACCGTGGACCTAGTCGAAGAAAAAAAGTTTCGTGTGGTTTTTAAAAAATGCCTTAATATGCGGTAGTTGCCACATACATAAGATTACGCACCTATTATACATTAGGAATATCCAAACATCTCATCCAACTTTGTCAGACTATTGAAAAAAAGAATATTTTTTTAGTAATGTCGCACATGGAATCCAAAGTTGCTTTTTAATGCCGCTTTGAAAATTTTCCAGGTATGTTATTAATCATATTAAATTTTCTAAGAAGTTACAAGTAAATTTTAACTAATTTAACTTTTACTAAGAAAAGTGGCTAGAATAATATTAAATAATATATTCATGAATCTAAGTACCTACCTACATAGTTTTAAAAATGCCTTATTACATCCCATTCCAAAATCTTATTTTATTAAACATCATTTTATTCTAAGAAGTAGGTAATAAGTTAACGCATTAAGTGCGCTTTGTAATTTAATTACGGATGCCACTACGGGTGAAAAGAAAAATAAAAGAGCAAAGAAAAAAGAAAATACAAAATGAACTTGCGATACTAATTAAAATAGACGTTGTAAACAGAGTGAGGGCACTACAAACGACGGAAATACTGCTAGAACTTTTTTTCGACATTACGAAAAATCAGCAGCAATCACTGGATTGAACAAAACTCTAAAACCCAAAAACAAATCACTAAATAAGGTAAACAGTGTGGAATAATGTCGGTTAAAAATAGGATTTGTCGGAAAAAATCAAGAAAATCCTACTTCTACCCCTTAAATACGCTCCTGGATGACCCATTCAGTAGTCATTTTAAAGTGTGATTATCCCTTTATAAGATAGTATTGAAAAATTGGGAAAAAATTAGATAGGAAAAAATACAGAGTGATTCAAATGTACCGATGTCGAGGGCAAAAAAATAAAAAAAATCGAAAATTAATCGGCGATTGCTCCCTTCTTATAGAGAATGAATAAACTAAATAGTATGGATATTATATACTTCGACGAGCTCTTTCCGACGACGTATATGGGATTTTAATTTGAACCATTTTGACCCCACAAAAAATTAAACACCGTGAAATATTGGGTCAAAAATCTAAATTTCCAGTTTTTTCCAAATATTTCCATTTTCCAGTGATTCTTTTAGGTAAATGTATTGAAAAAAAAAGTATTTGAGGTTTTAAAGTTTCACTTATGAATCCGTTTTTTGATCTGACGTTTTGTTTTCGAGTTACTAGGTACCAAAGATGGCATTTTTCGACCTAAAGAAATTCAAAACTTGCCATTTTCTGATCCTTACCAGTTTCAGTAGAGTTCTGAAGCTCCGGGTCCCATACAACCTCCGAAAATTTACATCGATTTAATACACTTTTGCGACCTGTACCCGAATTCAACGGAAATCGCGGAAATTTCGATTTTGACGTTTAATAGCTGCAAAACGAAACATCCTGTATAACTGAATTTTTCACCGAAGCTAGTTGAACTATTCCTCTATCAATCCAAAAAATAGATTTCTCTCCCTCTGACTGTTTCCGAGAAAAACAAAACTGTTTGACTTTAGGTTAAGCTTTACGTTAACATGTAGATTGACACTTATTTTTGCTGATCTCCTGACGTCATTTTTAGTTAGGGACAGATGGCTGCTTTTTAAATTGTTATAAATTATACCGAAAAGTAAATATTTTTTGTAGCTAAATTATCCTAGTAATTTTCTTCAAAATATTTTTTTTTGAGTTTGTAATGACTTCCTTAAACGATTTATGCAATACAAAAATATTTGAATATTCCTTATTTACCTACATCGTTTTCAAGGTTTTTCTTTTTTATGTTTAGAGTTGAGAAATCTTACGATTCGAAGTTTCGAAGTGGGATAGAGTCTAAGTGGCCAGGCCTTCGGCCTTACCGTACCTTTGGGCCGGCGGCCCACAGAGATTTTCTCGCTCGCTCGCCCGTTCCAATCCGGGCCTGCGCACATTGCGGGTGGCCCCAAAAAAGTTTTTATTTTGATTCTATTTCACACGTCAGGTAAATGATATTGAAAAATATAATATTTAATATAAAAAATAAATAAGTATACATTAATATGCAAATAATAAATAATAATTTACATAGTTTCAAGGTTTTTCCTTTGTATGTTTGGGGTTGGGAAATATTATGATTCGAAGTTTGGAAGTGGGATAGAGGCTAAGTGCCCAGGCCTTCGGCCTCACCGGCCCCTTTGGGCCGGCGGCCCACCGAGATTTTCTCGGTCGCTCGCCTGTCCCTATCCGGGCCTGGTTGTAGGTCATTATTAGTATCCAATTCAAAAAAAGTATTTATATTTCTAGAAGGATTTTTGTTTTCCTCCTCGCTGGCCCCTACGTTATCTTCTAAATTCAAATCCTGTGCTTTTTCAAAAATAAACTTCGTGATACTTTCTGTTAAATCGTCTTCTAGAAAACTTTGAAAACGATTTTTCCACCGTAGCTTGAATTGCGGCATCGTGAAAGATGCAATAGTTGCTTCCTTCGCTTCCGAGGTTGAGAAGTTGAAATAGCTACTAAAACGTTTTAATAAACCTTCTTGACATGCCTCTAATATTGGACGAGCAATATTAATAGTGACTGATTCCATTCGAGTGAGCTTTTTATATAGAGATCCCAAACACGGCAATAAATACCCAAAATAAATATTTTGTTCTCGCTGTAGAATATCTATAGCATTAGCCAGTGGCTCCAGTATTGAACAATACTCTGTCAAATATTCAAATTCGGAGTCTTTAAACATTTGGTTCTTAATATTGAGCTTTTCAAAGAGCTCTTCCAAATTTTCTCTATGTTTTAAAACTTGTGCTGTTGAGTCATACTTTGAGTTCCATCTTGTGGCACCAGGATAACTCAATGTTTGACCAAGAACTTGTTTAATTATCTCACTGCTTTTTGGTTTGCCAGCCATTTTCCACAGAACAGTGCATTTGGCGACAGCGTTGGTGTGTCTGGTTCTTAATGTTACGTTTTTCTGTATAGCATTTTTTACATCAACAGTAGCTAAAAGATTTAAAGTATGACTTGCACACCTGACGTGCTTGGGCAACATATTATTTGGTAAATCCAAAAATTTGATTTCGTCGTCTTCATCATCATTTCTATTAACGTGAACAACGGGGTCAACTGAAGGTCCAAATTCTTTAAACGCTTTAACAAAATTTGATCCGTTATCTGATACGGTTGCCACCAGTTTATTATTCCTTAGATTATATTGCAAATGGATATCTTCTAACATTTCTGTTATCTTGTCATACGTGTGACTTCCAGTAAAGCGACGACATGCAAGAGCTGCAGAACACCGTCCGAATGTTTCATTAATCCAATGAGCTGTAACGCCAAAAAAACTACGATGTTTTGTGGACCAAACATCCGCAGTAGTACACACATATAAAGACTGATCTAAGAAATTTTTTACAGAAGCCACATTTTCCACAAAATAATCTTCAATTCTTTTGACGGCTGTTGTCCTATGCATAACATTTACACCCATTCCGTCAAAAAGTGAAACAAAAGCAGTGTTGTCCACAATACTTATGGGTGACATTGTGCTAACGATGAAATTCACAACTCTTTTGTCGAAGACAGCTTGATTTAAGAAAATGTTCCCTTTTTTAGTAAATGATTCTGTTAATTTGGTTTGCTTCATTGGAATATCTAGTTGTTTGCTATTCAGTGGCGCACCGAGAAATTCGACCTAGGGGGGGTTTTACCACCAAAATTCGAGCTAGGGGGGGTTTTAGCACCAAAAATTTTCTTGGCATATAAAGCGCCGTAGGCAATGCGACGTAGGCGACAAATTTTTATCGTATTTTTTTAATAATAACGGTATTTTTAGTAGGACAAATTATGAATTATGGCAAATTAGTTCAGATTTTAATAGAACTGGAAATTCTAAGCTGAAGGCTGAGGAGAATATAAAAAAATTAAATTAATAAGAAAATTTTATTCAAAAATAATAAATACTTAAAAGCAGATTACAGAACAGAATTATGTCTCGGGGGGGGGGGGGGGGGGGTTAACCCCCAAAACACCCCCCCCCCCTCGGTGCGCCACTGTTGCTATTCTGTAGAGACGTTTCATTTTTTGTTCTTTTTAAATCTGATTTTTTCATTTGCTTGTATATGTTATAATCATCCATTGCTTTGCCGTGTGCGTTTCTCAAATGCTTTAGAAAATTTGTTGAAACACCTAAAAACCCTTTTATTGTAATATTCTTTGGTAAACATAGCTGGCATTGTCCATGAACTTTTTTCTCTTTTTCATTTATGCTGGCAAGTTTAAAAAACTTTCCATCTAGATAAGGTTATTTCTCGGCTTTCAAAAATGAATCTGATTTTTTAAAATCTGTTGAAGAGTGGAATGATGCCGAGTAACTTGGAACAGAGCTTGTAATATCTATAGAACTGCTGGAACTTGCTTGCGATTGGGATTGTGAAATAACCTTTTTTGGATTCAGATGGAAGTAATCACGAATAATGTCTTTCCTCTGAAAACTTTTATCTCTTTCTGGCGTGTACGAGGGGTCATCAGTGTCTGAGATATCTTCAAAATTTAATTCAGTGTCAGTGCCACCTAGGCTGTCGGTGTCATGCTCCATATTCTAGAAAAAAACGAATTTAAGTTTAAACAGACTGATGAAAGTATTGATTTTACATTACTTACTTATTGTAAAGATATATTTTTACAAATATTACGAAATATTACGAAGCAGAGATTCTTTTTAATATTATTTTTACAATTAGTTTTCCGTAAAAAAAAATTAAAGATCCAAAATGACAAAATTCCTAGGTAAAATACTATTTTTAAAAACATAATAATTAACCAAAACTATAAATATTGTAGCTCTCTTATCGTCTGCCAAACTATTTGCAAAATTTAAAAAAATATATTTTTTTTCAAAATGTAACGTTCTTGGCCGTTATGTTGGATATAGCTCTCATTATTTTCTAAATAAAATTGACAGCGGTTAATGCCAAACTGAAATGAAATGATTGAACGATTTTCAACTGTACTAAAGTTTTAACGATAGGTAAATGTAATAATAATTTATTGTGCTTGTGCCGTATTACTTTTATCATATGTCTTATGCCTCATATTGTGACAAAATTAGGAAAGGGCTGAGTCGAAAGCTGAGTGCACCATCAAAGATTACAAATTTTTTTTAGAATTTGTACTTAGTGCAAGTTTATTAAATAAAACATATCCGTAGAGCGCTTTTGGCCTCTCAGTCATACCAACCATTTCTCCGCTTGTAACAAACTTTGCCTATATTCAGTACTTAAACGATAGCTTAAATTTTAATTTTACCGCCAGGAAAAAGTTCCAACAATAATATGTCAATGGTACTTCCTGTATACACCAGCATGCGTTGTACACTTTTTTCATATTATCAAGAATCGTTCCCTCGATAAGTTATGGACGCCTTCAATATCGCGTACTTCTTACTATGTGCCTACTTTTCATGGCCTGTAGGGCCCCTATCCCCTATTTTAATGTTTTAAATGTTTTTTACACATAGATGTTGTGTTTTGTGGTCAGCTATTGTTTTTTGACAAAGTAAGTAACGAGAAATTACTGAGATCCTCATTTTTACCCAAATTTTAATAAAAGATTTGTAAGTAACTTTAAATTTCAAAGAACAAATTCGTTAAATCTTCATAAATGGTTGATTTTTCGTTTCTTGCTTTGTAGGTAGAAGGTAGGTACTGATGATGGCATAACTGCCGAAAGCGCTCTACGGATCCGTTTTATTTAATAAACTTGCACTAAAGGTGGGTTTATGCAGAGCACTTTAACTTTAATTTTACCTTAAGAAAAAATTTTAAATATGAGTTAAGTTAAGTTCAAATATCTTTATTTCAGAACCAAAAGAAAATACAAAGATTTTATATATGGTTCATATAAAAAACTACTATAAAAAGACAATATTTTCCTTTTCTTGAAACCGAATCATGGCTTATACAATGCGATTATTATAAATATATTTTTTAAGTTCTATATTAAATTTTTTTAGATTGTCTATTGATTTTAGAGTAATTGGTAAATTATTATAAAAAATTAAACCATTATGACCCAAAGCGTTCTTTGCTTTTGAAGTTTTGGTTTTATTAAAACAAAAATTATCACTACTTCGAGTATTATGATTATGTATATTATTTCTTATCAATAATATTAGGTTACTTTCCAATTGTTTTTTGGAAATTTTATGAATGAGTTTCATTTGTTGGTAAAAAATTATTTCACTTACATTCATACATTTAATAATATTATACAGGTAAATTGTACTTGTTAAATAGGGATAGTTAAATAGTACTTTAATTGCCTTATTTTGACATATCTGTAACCTCTCTATATTGCTTTTATAGGTCTGGCCCCATACTGATGATAAATATATTAAATTTGACTGTATGTAGCCAAAATAAAGCAAATTTTTAGTATTTAAATTTAAATATTGTGAAAACCTTTTGAACATACCAGTTAGTCTATTAATTTTAAATATTATATTGTTTATGTGGTCTTTAAAATTTAATTTACTGTCTATAAGTAATCCTAAATATTTAAAATTCTCAACTTTTTTAATGATTTTATTATTAATTTTTAGAATGTTAGATTTCATGAATTTTTTACCAATTTCCATATATTGACATTTATCCTCATTTAAATAAAAGATATTATTTTCACACCATATTTCAATTTTGCTTATGTCATTTGACATGTTTAAAATTACTTCATTTTCACTACCACTGTAAAATAATGCAACATCATCAGCATAAAGTAACATTTTACCTGATAAATTAACATTAAAGATGTCATTGATATATATTAAGAAAAGCAAAGGGCCCAATACGCTGCCTTGTAGTACTCCACATTCAGTCAGATTTTTTGTGCTTTGAATTCCATTTATTACAGTAAATTGATATCGATTTGTTAAATAATTTTGAAAAATATGAAATGATTTATTTCGAATACCAATTTTAAACATTTTATCTAGTAAAATCTTATGATTTACAATATCAAAAGCTTTTCTAAAATCTAGAAACAGCCCTGTTATTTTATTCTTTTTATCAATTTCAGTATATAAAAATTCAAAAAGTTCTGTTATTGCGATTTCAGTATTTCTTCTTTTTAAAAATCCATACTGAAATTCAGAGATGTAATTTATTTCTTTTAAAAAAACTAATAATCTTTTGTACAGAACATTTTCAAAAATTTTACCAAATACAGACAAGACAGATATAGGTCTATAGTTGCTAACATTTTTTTTGTCTTCACATTTAAAAACAGGGGTTATTCTTGCTACCTTAAGTTCATCAGGAAAATAACCCAAATCAATGTATTTGTTTATCAGAAAAGATAAAAAAGGGGCTAGAACGTTTTTTAATTTTTTTATATGTTTAGGTTTAATTCCATCAATTCCAGGTGCAGAATTTGATTTAAGATTATTAATAATTTCAACAATTTCCCTGTCATTGGTTTTTTTAATGTACATACAGCAGTCTTCATTCTGAGGTACAGTAATTTGCACACAATTGTTTTTTTAATACTATATTTTTTCACTATTTTATCTGCAATTTTTGTAAAATGATTATTGAACATATTTGCCTGATCCTGAACGTTTAATATTTTTTCTCCTTTACTATTCTCCAAGATAAATGATTTGTTTTCGTTTTTTTTATTACACATATTTTTTAAAATTTGCCACGTTTTTTTAATCTCTCCTTCCGTATTTTTAAATTTGTTTTCATAAAATTTTTTTTTTATTGAAATGTATTGTTCTTCTAACTCTTTTTTTTTGTTCTAAAAATTTTTTTTTAATAAGATTATTATTAGGGAATTTTTTATATAACTTATATAATTTATCTCTTTCCGAAATCAAATCAGATAATTCTTTTGTAAACCAACCTTCTTTAAGATTGAAACAATATTTCATTTTTTTAGTTACAGTATTTTTGGAAATTTCATAGTTGATCATTTTGGAAAGATTGCTAAAGGTTAATTGTTCAATATTAGTAGAATCCAAATGATTTAAAAGATTGTTTATAATATTATCGAAGTTAATCGATAAAGTTTCATATTTTTGATTAACCGTTTCGTTTGATTTTAAAATAGAGCTATCAATTTCCATGAAAATAATCTTATTATCTGTAAAAAAGTAATCTTTTAACTGGGTATTCACATTTTCTATGTTGTCACTTATAATATGGTCTATTAAAGTACCACAGTTTATTTGAAAATTCATTCTAGTAGGCTGATTAATGTCATTTAAAATTTTAAAACCATTACTTTGTAACATTTGTTTATAATTTTTTGTAACAGAATCATCGTTTAAAATATTTATATTGACATCACCCACAATAAAAAGACTACTGTATGAATGTAAAATAGAATCATATAAGAGCGTTTATGCAAGCTTTAACTTTAGTTTAACTTTAATTTTACTTTTATATGGATTTTAAATTTTCTTAAGGTAAAATTAAAGTTAAAGTGGTCTGCATAAACCCACCTTAAGTACAAATTCTAAAAAAATTTCATCATATTATAACAGCTGACAGACGCATGCGCATTTGACGGATTACGCCCACTTATTATGGTTACGCAAATCCTCTCCGCAGACGCCCGTCTTAATCACTATTGTGATAGATTTAAAGCTAAACGTTCATACAATTAGATGTCCGCAACGGCTCAGTTATCTAGATATTTCATACATTTTTTTTTTAAATTCAGATTTGCCTATACTTAAACAGGGTGCTCGAAAAATAGACGAAGATATTTTAGAAGGCGATTCCTTGTTAAAAAATATGAAAACAAGTTTCTATAGACATGGGTCCGGAAATGCAGAGTTTTCAAGATACAGGATGTAAAAAAAAATTATTAATATCTTAAAAAATATTTACTCGATTCCGTTGAAATTTGGCAATGTTATTTGTTGTATTAAGAGGCGAATTTAGCCCTAAATAGATTAAAATTATTAAGTCCAGTGGCGTCCCGGGGGACACCTTAGCGAATATTATTACAAAAAAATATACGCCACTACCTTTTTGTAACTTTAATATAGGTATTTTGTTTCATTAAGCATCAAAAAATGCAACTTCTTTGCCTCTTGTATTTTATTCCTATCTCACTTCGTTTTATTGCATGTCACTGGGCAAAATTAGTTTATCAATTTTTGCTAAAAAAAATCACAAGTGCCTTGGAAAACAAACAATCAAAAATTAAATTAGCTAATTTAGCCTCTTAATTCAACAACTCACATTGCCAAATTTCAACAGAATCGAGTAAATATTTTTTAAGACATTAATAATTTCATTTTTTATTCAACATCCTGTATCTTGAAAACTCGGCATTTCCGGGCCCATGTTTATACAAACTTTTTTTTATATTTTTTAACAAGGAATCACCCTCTAAATTATCTCCGTATATTTTTCGAACACCCTGTATATTTTGAATGGTGTCACCATTGAAATTTGGTACACACTAATATATAGATATTCAGAGACTACATTTTGCAATTCTTATAATTTCCAAAAATAAAATAGCACGCCACTGACTTTTTAAACGTTTAAAGCATTATGAAGTAAAACAGATAACTAATACACAAAAAGTGTATCTTGATAATTTTGGATAAGATGGACCATTTTCGAGAAAAATTTCTAATTCGGTTTTTATGTACGCCTATGGACAACATCAGAACTCAACGAAAAAATATTACGAGATAGATCTTATGAAAATGAATTCAATAAATTATGATCTCATGTACGGGATCGTTTAAATTTTTTGTTGAAAAATTATTATTATTAATTGAAAAAAATGCACAATTTTAAAATTTATTTTCATAAGATCTGTCTCGTACCTAATATGTTGTTGTATTAGTGTGTACTAAGTTTCAACGATGTAGCTGGCACCATTCAAAATATATACCGTTAAAAAAAATCTGAAATTTTATTCAAATTTGAAACTGTATCTGGAAAACGGAGCCGTTTAATAATAATAATCATTAGGTATATTTGAACAACCAAATTATCTTAAAAATCGCGAAATCGATATCATCATACAAACATAGGACACATTTTCATTTACCTACATAGCTCTATTGAAGCGAGCTATTTAATTATAAATCTTTATAAAATATATAATATAACATAAGTTAAAAATAATAATTACTTATTACTAATACAATATAGGTAAAATAGGTACACAATATTATTCTACTTACCAAAGATTTAGTGTCTTGGTCATCAGTCATCGTCTTAAATTAAAATTGAATATAAATAAGCCTTCACAATACACTCGAAACTGTCCACTGGAAAGTTTAATAATAAATGATCCTCCAAAAATAAAACTATTATACCCCATAGATTGCTTATAAGAAATATTCCATGAAATCGACGTGGCGGTAAAACATCAAAAAGCGGCCGCCGAGTTCAAAGACAAAGCGGCTCCCTGTGCCCGAGGAAACCTCCTGTTATTTAGCCTTAGCCGCGATTTATCCAAACATTTTTCTTTCTAGAGTAATGGAATTATACAATTTTTTAAAGGAATTGAATTATTTTGGAGTAATTCAATTACTTTTAATCTAATGGAATTATTCGAGAGTAATTAAATTACCTTTTATGTAATTGAATTATTTGGGAGTAATCCAATTACTTTTATTTTAATTGAATTATTTAGGAGTAATTAAATTACTTTTTAAGTAATTCAATTACCTCAGATTTCTAAAAACCAATTACAAATTACAATTACTTTATCACAATAATTGGAAACTCAATTACAATTACTATTTCTAAAAAGTAATTCAATTAAAGTAATTCAATTACTGAAAAGTAATTGAACACGATTTTTCAATTATTTTAATTCAATTACCGACAGCTCTGGTTTCCTCGGTGAATTCTCATCTCCCGAGAAAGATTCCAATTCCAGAGCAGGCCGACCTGGCCGACCAGGCATCATAGTAGTCCTATGTGATTCTGAATCCGACCCCGCTTTTTCCATTTTAACTTAAACAAGTAAAAATAATTGCTTAATTTAAGCAATGCAAGCAAAATAAAAGTCTAAGTTCATAAATCAAAATTTAACTTTGGTATTAGCAAAACATTGGCATTAGTATTTTAGCATTAGAATATTAAAATTAATACTAATACTAAAATTAAATTTTGATTTATAAACTCAGCCTAAATTTTTATTTTCTTACCTCTTAAATTTCTTTAAATCGGTATTCTTTTTTCATTCAACTCACTTGCTGTGTGCATCCGCTACTAACAACACGCGGGTGAAACCATAAACAAGGGTGAAACTGACTGAAAACAAATGGAAAAGAGGAAAAGTCGACATCGCGTAAAGTACAGACATACGTTTTTCTACGAATGTTAATAAAAACCTTTATTGTATGTTCAATAGTAATTTCGGAAGATAGTCCATTGTTTTATACACATTTTCATTGTGCTTCAATCACCATGGTGATTCAACTACAAAGTTCTCATTGTGCACGGGTATATTTTTACAAAGGTGGCGTTGACCGGTGCCGCGTCAAAATCTTTATAATTTCATTGACATTTTTTGACATCTTAAAAAGAAAAATATTACTAATCCCATTTTATTAACAGTAACATTCGTAGAAAAAGTATAGTGTAAAACTCGCATGGAATGACCATTTCCTACTCGTATGATTTGCAGCACTCGCCTGCGGCATCGTGCTGCAAACGTCATACTCGTAGGAAATGCATGTCATTCCATGCTCGTTGTACAATATACTATTTTAGTTCAGACGCAGTCATTAACGTCAGCCGTGAACAATCAGAGTCAGAGTTGTGCGGTGTGCGGTGCGGATTGTGCAGTATCGTTCACGTTGACGGACGAAGGATGGAGATTCATTTGGCGCTCGATGTTACAGTATACAGTTGATGCCTAAAGGCGTAAAGGCCTACTATAAAGCGTTTAGGCCATAATTTCAAATATTATTTTAAAAACCTTTGTAGCTAAATGAAAAACCAACGTATTTTAGTTGTTGAAAGTAAGGAGTGATTTCTCGGGAGGACATTGGGGATGCTGGAGGGGAGGACGGAGGACATTTTGGGTCAAGGGAGGACTGTCCTCCCGAGGGGAGGACGGGTGGCAACCCTAGCTTAGAGGCTTTGGCGTTGGTGGTACTGCCCTTAAATGGATACAGAGCCATGTCTCTGGAAGAACACAATATGTCAAATATGGAGGCTGTACTTCTAAACCTATTTTTGTACCTTCTGGTGTCCCTCAAGGGTCCGATTGTGGCCCTGTGTTGTTTGACATTTTTTTGATAGACTTGGTTCACAGTGTGAAAAGCGGTCATCTGTTCATGTTTGCTGATGATGTAAAATTGTTTTGCCCAGTTGCCTCAACACTGGATTGCCTTAATTTGCAGAATGATTTGACCAGTTTTCACCAATGGTGTTTACATAATAAAATGGACTTAAATATTAATAAATGTAGTGTAATAACATTTTCTAGGTCTTGCTTGCCATTTCTATACAATTACTCAATAAATAATAATCCGTTGTCTAGAGAACATAATGTGAGGGACCTTGGTGTTACACTGGATTCAAATTTCACCTTTAACAAACACATTTTAAATATTTCTATAAGAGCTATGAAAGTCCTTGGCTTCATTCAGCGTTTGAGTGCTGGTTTTTCTGTTGCACCTTTTCGAAATCTTTATTGCACCTTAGTGAGACCGGTGCTGGAATATTGCTCAGTAATCTGGTCTCCTAATTACAGGGTCCATGTTGAGGCTGTTGAGCGAATACAGCGCAAATTCTTAAGGATTGCTGCCTTTAGGTTGGGGTATTCTCGGGAAGAGTATACCTATGATGAAATTCTGTTCTTATTAGGATTGCAAACCTCGGAGTCCAGAAGATTTGTTAGTGATGTTTGTTTTTTGCAGAGCATTATTAGTTGTCGTATTGACTGTCCTGAAATTTTATGTCTTATTAATTTAAACACTGTGGAAAGACGTGGTCGCCATACATATACTTTCAGAGTTCCATTTCATCCTACAAATTATGGCTGTAGAGAGTCATTGACCAGAATTATCAAGCAGGCAAATACTGTTATTTCCAAAAACAATATTTGTATTTTCAGTCAGAAGCTGGACAGTCTCATAAAGATGTTGAGGTTTGTGATTTTTTAACTTCCTATTGATCTGCATATGCGATAACTAAATGTTATATAGGTACCTACTTATTATCTTTATATTTCTTTTATGTGTTTAAAGTTTGTTAATGACTTGTTAGTGTATTATAGAATTGTGTGAATGGTTTACCGTTGATAAATAAATAAATAAATAATGCAATCCAATTACTATAAGTTAACATCTGCAAACCAAAATGCCACAAGCTAAAGCATATGACTAAGGTTTAATATACAGGGTGTCCGGATTTCGTTGTAATTTGTTGTATTTCGTATCTCGGTTATTATTAGATATAGAGAGTTGCGGTTTTCGCGAAGTGTTGCTACTTTTTGATGAAACGAAAGATGGCATACAAATATTTTTCATGGCCCCCGTTTTTGACATACAAGACGAAATTGTTTTTTTTTCATTTTCGGACCCTCCTCGCATTTCAGTTATCTTGTAACTTATAAAAATACCCAATAGATATGATATTTTTCGAGATATTACCCAACCATATGTTTTTTGAAATGGAACACCCTGTATGTTTCTTAATCATTACATTTCCCCTTTCGAGAGCTTTTCAAAAATATTCAATTCAATTCAAATATGCTTTATTGTCAGAAGTCTTACATCTCATAGACAAAGCAATTACAATACATTATCCTACATACTATAAGTAAATTACAAATAATCAGTATGTAACAGGTTATCCAGGATTTTTTGTTCCTGTAAGCGTAGACCCCTTATTAGATTCTAGGCACAGGTAAACACAAAAATATATAACACTGTATAGTAATTTTTTATTTTTAGCCCTTAAATCCAACTATTTAATTTTATACTTTAATTTTGCGTAGTTGGCCGAGACGGGAAGAGTCAATTGTTGTGACTAAGTTATTTCTTGCAGAACAAAGATAATTTTGTATTATAAAAAAAATAGAGGTCAAGTATCTGGGGAATATTTCAATGAGTATTGCAGAATTTTAAAGAATGCCATAAAACAAGCTAAAAAAAGGTCAAATCAGATATACATAAAGAATGCTGAAGACAAAACAAAAGCTACATGGAACTTAGTAAACAATATAACAAGACCTAACATTAAGAAAAAAACAATATTCGAAAAATGTTCTAGTAAGTATGATACGTCAACTGAAATACTAAATAATATCAACAAATATTTTGTGAACGCATGTCCCACTTTTCACACAGATAAAAGTAAAAATTTCGTTAAAAACAGAGTGGAAAACTCGTTTTTTTTTAAATCCAGTCACATGCTTTGAAATTGTTAATATTATTAAAAAACTGAAAAATAAAAAGTCTGTTGGTGAAGATGAGGTGCCTGTATCTGTTTTGAAAGAAGTTGCTGAAGAAAGATCTGGTCCTCTTTCTCATGTTATTAATCTGTCGTCTTCGACAGATGTTTTTCCATCCATGCTCAAGACTGCATAAAAGCTATACACAAAAAGGGCGATATAGATGAAGAAAAAAATTACCGACCTATTTCTCTTTTGTCAAATATTAGCAAAGTCTTGGAAACGGTGATACTCTGCAGACTGATGTCGTTTTTTGAGAGACATTCTGTGATTACTGATAGACAGAATGGTTTTAGAAGGGGCAAATCCACAATATGGGCAATTTATGAAGCCCTAGAAAAGGTTTTAAATTCACTAAACAATAAGAAACAAACGGTGCTGATGTGTATGGACCTTTCTAAAGCCTTTGATTCTGTCAACCATGTTTTACTCTGTAAAAAACTCGAAATGTGTGCAGTGCCTGGTACAGCCTTACTTTTAATTGAATCATATCTGAAAGATCGTGTACAGCAGGTGGTTGAGTGTGGAGAGAATGGTGTATTATGTAAATCCGAGAAAATTGTTGTTTCCAAGGGGGTTCCCCAGGGATCGGTCTTGGGACCTCTTTTGCATGTGGTGTATAGGAATGAGCTTCCTGATGTCTCTGGGGAGTACACTGTTTTGTATGCGGATGATACATCTCTCATATTTAGCGAAGAAAATGAAGAAATACTTCTTCATAAAATGCATACTGCAATGGATGCCCTTGATGAGTTTTTTTTTTTGGAAAATGATCTGCTGCTGAACGTGTCAAAAACGCAGACTCTCGCTTTTGGAAACAAAGCGGATAATACCTTTGAACTCTTCTACAATGATGAAGAGCTAAAATCTTTAGAAAGTTTGCGTTTTTTAGGTGTGCACATCGATAAAAGATTGGACTGGAGAGCCCACATTGAAACTGTAGCCAACAGTATATCAAGATACTGTTTTGCCTTACGTTGTAATAACTGACCATGTTAGTACTGAAGCCGCTATTATTGCTTACCATTCATATATTCAGTCTAGATTGAGATATGGTGTAATATTTTGGGGTGATTCGCCTGACATACACAGAATTATGGTCATGCAAAAGAGGTGTATTCGTAGTATTTTTAAAATGAAACACCAGGAAAGTTGTAAACCCATTTTTACTGAAGAAAGTATTTTAACAGTAATAGGAATGTATATTTTGGATTCTGTGATATTTGTTTGTGATAATAGAGATCTTTTTACTGGCTGTAACATAAAACATGACTTTAATACTCGTTTTAAAACTAATTTGGTACCTGCAAAATACAACTTCACATATCTGCAAAAAAATATTAAATATTGCATCATAAAAAATTTTAACAGCTTTCCAGATAGAATTAGGGATTTACCAAAGAATAATCTTAAATCTATTTTAAAGAAATATTTAGTTGGTAAGGCATTTTATAACATCAATGAATTTTTTGGTGATCCCGATAAGGAAAGAATTCAATTTTAAATTTGTAGTAATTATTTTAAATATGTCTCTTTTTATGTGAGTAGAAGTGATATTTATAAATGTATATTTTAAAAATCTTTGTATAAATGTTATATAGTATAAATTTTAATTCTAATATTATCAATCCTTCTGACATTTTTCAACGCCCTTGGAGTTTTTTGTTTATTGTAAGTGTAAACATTGAAAATAAAAAAAAATAAAAATAATAATGTTAGTTTTATATTACTTATCTTTAATCCGTTATTCATCAATTTTAAATAACAATATGGCTGTAAATGACAATTTTACCAATAACGAAAAGTATATGTTGAATGATTTATACGATGCGACGAAAATAGTGATCATCACTGATCAGGCATCTGATATGTATTTAGAAAGGTATTTGTTGTATATATGCTATATTAGTCCATTATTATATATAGGGACCCTGCAAGAAGGCAACCGAATAAAGCCATATTCTGTAGAATTAAAACAAAGCTTATAACTTTGGCAAAACCTCGCTCAAAAAATTATAACAAACTTTCAACAGGAAGTCGAAGAAATTAATGTTTTGGCAAGTGTAGAAAACACCCCTGCAACTTCCTGCAGAAAGAGTGAATAAACAGACAAAATGGCAAATATTGGTCTAGAGGAAATCAACATAGGATTTATCCTAGAGAGTAGCAAGGTAGAGTTGACTTCAGCGAAGCGTATTTCATTCTACGATATAAATTCAAATTCCTCATATATAAAGGAAGTTTAACAGCACATAGGTACCTAAATATACTGGAAAATACTTTAGCTGAACTACATGACGATGTGCCTTTATCCCAATTAAATCAGTTATATTTCCAGCAAGATTGTGCCCCGGCCCATAATGCACAAATAATAAGACCATATTTAGATAACAATTTTCCAAGTCATTGGATTGGGACCCATGACCCCATAAGATGGCCCCAAGGTCACCAGATTTATCAGTTCTCGATTTTTTCTTTTGGGGGTATTGGAAAAATAAAATATATCATACTCAACATCGAACAATGCAAGATCTCCGCAACTCAACGGAGCAAGAATTTAGAGATTTGCAAGGCCGCCCATTCATATTAATAAATGCCTTACGCAGAATAAAAAAATGCATTCATAAATGCATTTTGGTTTGCAGTTTGAGCAATACATACAGGGGCTTTAATATGTTGTTTGTTACTTTTAAAAGAAGGGATTAAATGGACTAACTATTTTCGTTACCTAAAGTTTTGTTTTTAAATTTGACTTTTATTTGCTATTAATTATTCAAGACAATTTATTTAATTTAGAAGTGATTAAAAACTAAGCAGTTTTAGTTCTGGTTAGGATTTTCTATATATCTAGATAACAGGTAGTGCTGTAGTTTAAAAAATAATACCAATTTTACTAAATTAATAAAAATACAGGATTTAATCAGTTTTTTTCCTAAATCTAAATACTGGAATTGACGTTAAACCACATGTTAAACAGGGCCAACTACGCAAAATTAAAGTTTAAAATTAAATAGTTCGATTTAAGGGCTA
This sequence comes from Philopedon plagiatum, assembly GCA_963971165.1. Classification (NCBI taxonomy): domain Eukaryota; kingdom Metazoa; phylum Arthropoda; class Insecta; order Coleoptera; family Curculionidae; genus Philopedon; species Philopedon plagiatum. The sequence goes on along the minus strand of OZ020191.1, from coordinate 92,594,091 downwards.
ACAATAAAACATAACTATAAAGTGTTATATATTTTTGAAAAGTTCTTGAAAGGGAAAATTTAATGATTAAGAAACATACAGGGTGTTCCATTTAAAAAAACATATGTTTGGTTAATATCTCGAAAAATATCACATCTGATGAAAATCTAACCACGCCACTCGATTCTACGTAGAAAACTCTAATAGGATCCATTTTTACTTTTTTTTATAAGTTACAAGATAACTGAAATGCGAGGGGGGTCCGAAAATGAAAAAAAAAATCAATTTCGTCCTGTATGTCAAAAACGAAGGGGCTATGAAAAATATGGTTATGTTTCCGTTTCATCAAAAAGTAGCAACACTTTACGAAAACCTCAGCCCTCCATCTCTAATAACAACCGAGATACCCTGCAATTACAAGGAAATCCGGACACCGTGTACAGGGATATCCAAATAAAAGTGAACAGGCCTTATAACTTTTTTATTTTTAAAGATGGGAAAAAATGTTAAATATGAAAGTTTTGGGAATTTTTATAGATCATTCATATATCTTATCAGGAAAACAATTGAGCATCGAATAAAAAAATATATAGTGTAAAACATCGATTTTCTCACTTATTTTAAACTGGATGGTATGATTTTTATCATATTTTTGGATTCTAGCAGAAATTCAAGACATATTTTGTGTAACATACCCTATGCGGTTTTTCAATCGTTTTTGAAATATTTCAAATTAGAAATTATTTCGCCTAAATATACTTTAAACGTAACTATCCAGGTTGCGAACGAAATACCTGCTACTTTTTTAAATATTCTTCATAGGTAAGTCAAAGTTAATGTCAAGGTTGATGACAATAATTCTTTAGTCACCTTGAATTTATAATTTTATTTTTATGCAAAATAAGTTATTCTATTTAACAATAAATGTTGATTTTTATTAGTTATTATTATTTGAAAGCAATAACAAGTGATTATAAACGATAACAAATGAATTAATTATAACATAAACAGATAAATGTTAACATAGGCCAATAAATATCAAAAGAAGTTTTCAACATGTCCGCCATTTAATGCTTCGCAGTTTTCATACATTCTTCTCTGCCTCTGAAGTGTGTTTATAATACTTTCAGCATCATTTTCGTTCATATGTTTTACTTCATTTCTCACCTGCCTTTGAATTTCTTCAATATTTTCATTATGATTGCTGTATACGACAATATTTATGACCCCAAAGAAATGTATCTAAAGGTGTGAGATTTGGGCTATTTGCAGGCTCATGTAACATTCCATATCTACCGATCCATTCGTTATACTGATGATTTAAAAAATTGCGAACTTCAATTATAGTATAATATAATACGTCGACGTGGTGTCGAAGTGGCAATGCGTCGAGAATATCTTCGATTTCATTTTCTAAAAAATTAAGATAGCGCTGGCGAGTTAATGCTCCCCGAAAAAACAATGGTCCTAGAGTTTTATTTTGTAATATCCCAGACCAAACTTTGATTGAATTACGCCCCTGAAGAACAGTATCTTCGACGGTAAAGGGTTTTTCATCCGACCAAACATGAACATTTCGTCTATTAGACATTCCCGCAGTTGAGAAAGTTGCTTCGTCTGCCAAATCATAGTATGAAATAAATTAGGATCTTGCCGCATTCTTTCGTTAATATTTGTTTACAAAAGTATATATCCTTTCTTTTCGATCGGCAGTAAACCTTTGAACTGGCATAATTTTATATGGTCTATACTTAAAATACTTTAATGTTCTTTGAACTGTTCCATATAAGTCAACATTTTATCTCTTCTTCCATATCTGAGATAACGCACACAATCGGGAATTGATTTTTTTGGATTCTCTTGAAAATATAATAAAATCGCTAGATCCCTTTCTTCATTTCTTTCTCTTCTTTTTCTGTTGCCCAGAATTCCTCTTTCTTCTAGTCTTTTATTTGTTTTTATTATGGTGTTTAATGATTGAGTTCTTTGTCCCTCTTCAATACTTTCTTCATATTGCATTTGAGCCGCTCTAACATTATTGTTATTTTTTAAATAGAATTTTAACATTTTGTATCTCTCATTCATATAGAATAGAATAAATATTGCATAAAAATAAAATTATAAATCCACGGTGACTAAAGTATTATTGTCAACCTTGACATTAACTTTGACTTACCTAGGAAGAAAATTTAAAAAGTATCAGGTATTTCGCTCGCAACTTGGATAGTTACGTTTAAAGTATATTTATGCGAAATAATGTTCAATTTGAAATATTTTAAAAACGATTGAAAAACCGCATAGGGTATGTTATACCTACAAAATAATATATATCTAGAACTTCTCCTAGCATCCAAAAATTTTTAAAAAATCATGCCATCCAATTTAAAACAAGCTAGAAAATCGATATTTTATACTATATTTTTTTATTCGATAAGATATATGAATAATCCATAAAAATCCCCAAAACTTTCATATTTAACATTTTTTCCCATCTTTAAAAATAAAAAAGTTATAAGGCCTGTTCACTTTTATTTGGATATCCCTGTACCATTATTTCTCGTCAAAACAAAATTTTAGTAATTTATTTACATTGCATGATGACGAACTTTAGAATGAGAGTGGCAACGTCGCTGACTCATCCTAATACGTTTTTCCCGTATTCATTGATAAAATTTACAGATTTGTCTAGTCGTAATGTTTGTGTGTAATGTTCCCGGAAGGTCGGAATATACGTGTGGACTGAAATTTTAAGTTATTTTTCAATTGAATCGTTTTATTATGTTTGATTACAACTAATTTTTTTACAGATCCTCGCTTGAAAAGGTTGCGAAATGCAGAAGTTGATACGGAAGTACGTCCAGAACGCAGAAGGCACGTCTTTGAAGCTGAAGTTTTGGAATCTTCAGATGATGAAGGAAATGACAATATTAATCTACCAGAGCACAAACATACCCTAGAAGCTGCTCCAGATGATGACGCTTCTGAAGAGGTAACATTATGTATATTCATATGTAGGCAAATTATAAAACAGACGTATAGAACGCTCAGCAGACTGTTGATAAACAACTAAGGAAATTTCTGATTTAACTAAAAGTAATGGCCAGATTCTCCAATGCTACACCCTTCTAATTTGACAACCAAAAGTTTTAAAGTGACAAGTGTAAACTGAGTTTTTACTATGAATTTGTTTCCGAGTTTTTTTGTAAATATATATTAATTTATTTTTATTCCCGGTTCCCCAATAATAGAACTAAATTCATTCTCGCAATTAGTTCCAAGATGATAATTATTTATAAACCAAGCAAATCGCATACATAATACCTCATATGTTTTTAATGATGACTTATTAAGAATGAGAGGACAAAAACCTTGCAAAACCTAACTGATCTAAATTTAAACCAGTACTAAATCTTACACCTTTTTAGTGAATCTGAACGTTAATGTTTTACAAAATGCCCGACAAGAATTAATCTCATTGAAAATTTGTTATATGGTTCAGTAAATTAGAAAATAACTGACTAAAATCAGTACTAAAATCTTTTAAATATGAAATCACATTGTTAGAGGTACTGGTTTTCTCAGATCAGATGTAGTTAATTAAAGTTAGTTTGGATTAATTTAGTAATCTGCGCGTATTGCAGGTAATTAACTGTCAGAAACTAAAAATCACTGCTTCAGTAAAAAAAGAATCTGTAATTTTCCTTCTTCATATATAACAAATCTTGATGAACACTTGATTATTATATTAATTATATTATAACATTAACAACCAGATGCACAAACAATTTGACAAAGAATTAAACCAACTCAACACTTGAAATGTGACTGCACTCATGTTAATGTCATTGCCTAATGTCACTCTAAACGTCAATTAAATTCATTACTTGATTTAAAGTTTTGAGCAACAAATGTTCTTTTTCTACTTCATATTTAATCTTGATGAACAGTTAATTATTGTATTAATTATATTATAACATTAATATCCAGTTGCACAAACAATTTAATCAAGAATTAAAGTAATTTTTTACTTGAAATATGACAGTACTCGTGTTAATTTCATTGCCTAAAGTGACTCTAAACGTCAATTAAATTTATTCTTAATTAAAAGGTTTGAGCAACAGGCTGTGTAAGTTATTTATAAATGTCCTTACTTGCCACACAGGATATTTATGACTAATTTTTTTTTATAAGTAGACATTTTAAAATTTATTGGGTTTTAAAATAGATGCTATTAGTAGCGTTCAGTTTTGTTGTTTTCTATAAGAAAATAAACTATAAATAACGTGAAACATAAAGATAATTATTGTTGTTTTTTTTCACGTAACATAAATATAATCAATATTTTTTACAGGAACTCAGTGATGGTGAAATTGAACGACGAAGAGAGACGCTCAAAAGCAAGATTGTAAAAACCCACAATGAAGAAGAGTACTTAAAGCAGGAAGAGGATTCTACGTCATCAGAAGAAGATGAAGAATCTGAAGAGTATACAGATTCAGAAGAAGAAACTGGTCCTAGATTGAAACCTGTTTTTGTAAGGAAACGAGATAGGGTGACAATTATTGAAAAGGAGAAAGAGGCTTTAAAGCAAAAACGGTGAGTTTATTTTAGATGCCAGTTTTAGTCCTTTATTTTGCATTAACGTATTTTATATACTATTTGGAACAACAAATGACAGGTTATTCTATACAAATTGACCTTGCATATAGGATAACCTATATTTCTTATAATAGGTGTCATGTGAGTCAGTGCCGTAGCTAGGCTAAATTTAACTGAAGGCAAGCCAGAAATTTTGCGCCTCTATAATAGGACCTAATTAGCTTATAGACTCTTTTGCCACCGGCGCCCCTAGGCAAGGGCCTAGGGGCGCCTACACCTAGCTATGGCACTCATGTGAGTGGCGCTAGACATAATAACTTTAGCTTTCTTTGGTCTTACTTTAGCTGCTTTATTCTATAAATATAAGTACTAGAGCTTTTTCGAGAGCTTGAGGTTGTTAACATAAGCAGACTTTTAAATTGTTTGGTTTTCAATATAATTTATAGCTAAAAAAAGATTATACTTGCGTCTTCGTCCATTTAACAAATACCTCAGTATAAATAATAATCTAGATTTATAAAATAATATTTTATGAAACATCAGATGATCCATCAGTCCGTTCTTAATATCATCTGAAATTTATTGACTTAACTAATGACATTAATGACATGCGAACAAATCAGTTGATGATTTCTATCAAGGATTTAAAAATTTAGTCCATTATGTGGGCATTGTTTTTATGCCAAATATTTGACAAGAAATGTAAGATTGTACACCACTCTTTGCCTCATCTCAAGGTCTTGCCATTATTGGTCAAATGTTGAAAATATGAGAGGTAAAAGTTAGGCCCAAAGGTAAAAATATTGGTACAATAAGCCCAAAGTTTAAAAGTATATTCAAGTCCAAAGTCCAAGTGAAGTAATCTCAGTAATACATTGTCAGTGTAAGAGAGCTTTATTTATTACTAGCTTGCGTCCGCGACTTTGTCCGCGGTATAACAATTTTACTTCATTACAAACGTTGAGCCCCCATTTCACCCCTTTAGAGGTTTTTTGTTTTAACCCCTTGGAATTGGAGTTTTAAAAAATCCCTTCTTATCGAAACCCTACACCCTAAAATAAACATATATATATATATATATATATATATATATATATATATATATATATATATATATATATATATATATATATATACAGGGTGTTATGAAATTCACTGCATATATTGAAACCCGTAAATGCTGGTATGAATTCAGACTGAATAAAAATATTCATAAATGGCGCTTCATGATAAAAAATGGTAGATATCGCCCCGCAAAAAAAAATTTTTTTGTAACTACGCACCACTGGCAATAAATACATGGCCATATAAAAAACATCGACAAATGTCAGTTACAGAAAAAACTCTTTTGTTTTGACGTCAGAAGTCACTGTGACGTTGCCAATTCTTCCTAGAATATTCCTGTGTAACAGGTTTGAAAAATAATAGATTTGTTATCTTTAAAGTAAGAAATCATACTAAATCTTTTAAAACATTCAAAAATTCAAAAAGTTAAAATACTTACTACAACACAAAAAAGCCAGAGAACAGCTGTTCAAAACAAGAGTAAAATTTTGTTCCACTAGGCCAACCAGAAATTTTTGGAAGAAAAAGAGTACCTGTACAAAAATTTTGGTTCCAAATTAGCTTTAAACAAAAAACTCCTAACACTTAAGCATGTCCTTTTTTTTATTTGCCTATTTTAAATCATATTTAATAGAAAATTTGACTTTTATTAACAGGTTTATTTATATCGTCCTTAATTTTTAAGCGAAATTCCTCACAACTAAATTAATAATAAACTTTACCTTAAAAAAAAAATTACGACAAACAACATTCAATAACTCTACAAAATAACTATAAAAACGAACGCGCTTCCAAACGACGCATTACGAGCCTCTTGACTGGAAGTAAAGTCCAAAATGAAACTTCTCTGACGGACTCGCACGCTGTTCTTCAAACAATAATAAAGGTTATTATTACTACACAATACAACCCATCCGTTTGGTTAAAACATGAAAGTCTGACAAACACTACGAAATGTTTTGTTTTCTTATAAATAATCAACACTATAAACACATACGAATCATACGACAGCACCTTTAATAAATTGAAAACTTTTTTTTTCACTTGGATGACAGAATTTTACAAGCCGGCCGATAAAAGTGCGCGGTCGGAGCTGGCGGAACCACTGCACGCACTCGTGATGTTGCGCAGTCACCTAACGCGTCGCTATGCCACATATTTAACCAATCACAGCGTGAGCTTTCGTCGCGGACGCGTCCGGCGAAAATTGAAGCGTGAAAGTGGTAGCCGTTAGCTCCTCTTGGCGCAACAAATAGATGGAGAGAGTAGAGCGAGAACGAGAAAAGAGAGAGAGCACGACGTCCGAACGTATGATCAAAGCGTGTCGCCTTGTAAAATTTTATGTCGATTAATCGAGAACAAAAAAATAGATTTGTAAAAAAAGCGAGCATTAAAGAAGATATGGGGAATATTGTTGAAATATCTTTTTTTTAAATACTTTATTATGTACTAGCTAATATGCTTTACTGTATAAGCAACCACACATGCCTGCGTGTATTATGGGTTGCGTATAGTTATACATTTTTTTAGCAAAAAAGAAGAGAAGTCAGGTCTTAGCCATAACCTTAATTGTTTATTTATTATTTTTGTGTGAATTGTCAAATTTTTTTTATTTTTATTAATACTGAATTTGGATTATAGTAAAATGTTCGCTGCACAAAGGTTTTTAATTAATAATTTAGAAAACAATGTACGTATGTATGAAAATCGGGTTCAAAAGCGTGTGATGAGAGACGAAAGTGATCCCTTTTCGCTACACGACACAAGGTTTATAGAATTATTTCGTCTCAACAAGGACTTAGTGGCATATCTGTTTAATAATTTGGTGGACCATTTAGAGGCAGAAAATAAGGTCAACCAGAATACCCACACAGACAAAAATTCTAATTATTGCTTCAAGAAGGTTCTTTGCCACAGGCAATTATCAATGGGGCATTGCTGAAGAATTCTTGTTATCTACAAGTCGGTAAGTAGTGAGGAGTAGATGCACCTATGAAGTGGCCAATGCAATAGTGACTATTTTAGGTCATTTGTGGATTAGGTTTCCCAGAACCCCACAAGAAATTAACGAAGCTCAAAGGGGTTTTATGGAAAAGCTGGATTTCCTGGAATCATCGGGTGCATTGACTGCACTCATAGCACCTGCAGAGGATGAACATCTTTATGTTAATCAAAAAGGATTTAATTCAAAAAATTGCCAAATTATTTGTAACTATGATCTACAAATCATTAATTTTAATGCCAAATATTGTGGTTCGACCAAATTTTATATGGAGGGCATCTGCAGTGAAAAATTTATTGGAGCTTACATACAACAGGGGTTAGTATTTACAGATTAATAATATGTTTTACATAAAAATATTTATTTTTCTGAAGTTAAAAAATCTGTTTTTGTATGTTATAAATGTATGTAAGGAAATCCTACCTAATCTTTTGATTAACTTTGCCTTGCATTTATATATTTAAGATCTTGGTCTATATTCATAAAAATAAACATAGCTTCTTGGCTAATGGAAATCTTCATAGCCATAACACTAGAGGTAGACATTTTTTTCGATTGGATCGTCCAAATCACAGTTTCTATAAGAAATCACCAGTTTACTCCGGTTGTAGTCTCTATAATGGATTTAATCATTCGCTGAGACAAAAAACGTCTATTGTATTATTTCGGAAAAAATTGAAGGACATTTTAGTGAGCAATTGTTTTTATTCCATTGAAGAATTTACTGTATACTATGACAGTGTTGTTAATGCTAATGTTTAATTTTTTTGTCCTTAATCGTGTATTTGTTTCCGTCTTGGATTGTGATTGTTAACTTTATATATTTTTTAGTGACGTGTCTTATCTATATTATGTATATAGCCGAAGGATGAATAAATATTTGAACTTGAATTTGAATGAAAAAAAATTATATTTTTAGGTTTAAGAGCAGCCAAGGATAAATTTATTATTATTGATAGATGCAAACTATCCCATTGCCGACAAAAAAAAAGTATGTTGAATATAGAAAACAAAAAACAGCCTGTGATTTTGCCAGTAGAGGTGACAACCACTTGCAATGAAACAAGAAGGTTACAAAGTATCGAAAACAAATTAGAACAGACCCCACCAAAACAGGTAATCAACTAAACAAAACATTTTACGAAATTTTTGTGAAGTCTGCTGCTTATAAGTGTTTTTATATTAAATGAAAATATGATTGGCTTAATCTATACCCCTGGTCAATTGATTTTTATTTTTGTCAATAAATTAGGACATCCCGTAAAGAGCTGATGGTAAAGTAGTGAAAGCACATATGTATAAGCTCTGTCCATAGAGAAATCATAAACCGATCAGCGCCAATCAAGTTTCAGCTATTTGGTCACATGGCAGTTTGCGGACTGGTTTCCAGTAATTTGATTGGCTCTGACTAGTTTGTGATTATTCTGCGAACAGAGCTAATTACAATGTCAGATGATCCTTTTTCTCTTTTCGCCAGGGGCATCGATTTAGGGCTTTTGTAGGGATTTTTAGTACATCTTTTCTTTAAACATCTAATTTAGTCTAGAGTCAGCTTAGTGTATTTATACTTTACATATAGTTTTGTTTATACTTTTTTTTTGAAACACTAATTATTTTTAGGGCAATGCCTTTCAAAGGAGATGACAATAAAAGAAGAAGAACATAAATTACACATGGAACAATCAACAGAAGAACATACAATAAAACTGAGAAAACATAAAATAGAACATGACATTTTAGAATTAGAACTAGAAAAAAAGGTCTTAGCCTAAGTCATCTTGACAAGTTTTAAAAGTATTAGAACAAATTATTTCATTTTTAAAAATCAGTGTTCTGCCAACTGTTTTATCACCTAATTAGGTGATTATTTTAGGATGTAGGTTTCGTATGACTGGCTGTCAATTTTAAATGAGAATATAGAAGTAACTGTAAACAACTTTTATTCTGTTATGTATAATTGTTGTGATATGTTTGTACCTCTGAAACGGTCGCAACTTGGCAATAAATTTCCAATCTGGTTCTCACAAGAACTGAAAAATCTTATATTTCAGAAGAAAATCGCACACAAGAGATACAAACAGTTGAACAATCAAGAACATTACAATATCAGCTACGAATGCAATGTAGAAACCTAACAGAAGAATGTTATCAGCGGTATATCAGCAGCGCCGAAAACGCCATTACAGAAAATCCTAATTTTTTCTGGAGCTTTATTCGCTCTAAATCCAATCAGGGTGCACGTCCAAAGAAAATGCACCTTGATACACACAAAGCTGATAGTGGTTCTGACATTGCAAATCTCTTTGCCTAATATTTTTCATCGGTCTTCAACCCCAAACACTCTTTTAATCCCCAGCAAGCTTTTCCTGATGCATTTGACACTCTCACTAATATTATCGTAAGTGCTACTGATATTCAGAGAACTTTGCTCAAGCTTGATGTCAATAAAGGTGAAGGTCCTGACGGTGTTCCCAACAGAGTGTTAAAATCATGTGCACATTCTCTTTATCTCCCTCTATAATATATCTTCTCCCAATCTCTTACTTCTGGTAACTTTCCAAGCGTTTGGAAACTTTCATGTTTGCCCTATCTATAAGTCCGGCAACAAGAATGACATTAAGAATTACCGACCAATTAGTATTCTATCAGCAATACCTAAACTATTCGAACACTGCATTGAAACTGTATTAACTAATCACTTTCAACAAATAAGAATTAGTCAACAGCATGCATTTATGTCTGGTAGATCTGTTGATCTGTTGTCTTTTCCTCTATGTCAATTTCATTAACACATCCTTTGCACAGAATTCTGAGACTCATGCAATATACACCGATTTCAGCAAAGCTTTTGACAAGGTAAACCATGCCATCCTGCTTTCAAAGTTATCAAGGTACGGGATGGCTGGCACTCTGGTTGAGTCCTACTTGTCCGAAAGAGAACAACAGATTAAAATAGATGGCTACCTGTCTAAGCCCTTCCAGACGACGTCCGGAGTTCCTCAGGGCTCCCACCTTGGACCTCTTTTATTTAGCTTGTTTGTCAACGACTTTGGTAGTTTGTTATCTTCGAATCATTTACTGTTTGCTGATGATTTGAAACTGTACACATGTGTGACATCCTCTTGTGACACGATTTCCCTGCAGAGGGATATAAACACTGTTTTTTCCTGGTGTCAGCTTAATGACATGTCGCTCAATGTCGACAAATGCTGCTTTATGAGGTTCAGCAGATTAAAGTGCCCATTTCCTTATCAATATTGTATAAATAGCATTCCTCTGAAGGAGGTGTTGGTGGTTAAGAACTTTGGCGTTTACTTGGACACTCAGTTAACCTTTACTGAGCATTTTGATGCTATAACTTGTAAAGCGAATAGAATGCTTGGTTTTATTAAGAGATCATGCAGGGACTTTAGAAGTGCGTACGCTGTACGAACCTTCTTTATTTCATTTGTGAGATCCGTTTTAGAGTGTTCAAGCATAGTCTGGTCACCACACTATCAAGTTCATATAAATAGACTGGAAAGTGTCCAGCACAAATTCGTCAAATTTTCCAGATTTCTACTCTTCAAAACTGGGATTAATCTTACAGATGACCAGACTATGTCCTACCTGAACCTAGCCACGCCTGCGTCCAGAAGGGCGTTTTATGATGTCTGTTTGGCCTTTAAAGTACTTAACAACATGAGAAAGAGTCCTGAATGTGTTGAAATCTTTTCAATTATTCCCGTACCTAGCTATCAGACCCGTAAGCAAACCCTTCTTCCCACATTGTCGGACATACTATTTGTTGCATAGCCCCATATATAGGGTAGCAGCGCATGTCAACAGGTATTATGACAGACTGCATATATTTGGTGTCTCGGTAAAGAAATTCAAAGCTTTGGCTACAAGTGTAATTTTAAAATGGTGCAGATTAATGAGTAATGACAGTGTAATTTTAAATCTTGTAAATGTACACTGTACGTTGATAAATAAATAAATCGTTTGTTGTTTGTTTAAAGGTTGTAGACCATAATGTATGTTAAGGAATAGAATATTGTCTTAAGTTATTGCTGAATCATAATGTTTCAACTGGTAAGTATGCTCCGCCATCTTACGTTCTTGATTCTGCAATAACTTAAGACAATGCAAGTCTAAAATATATCTATTCTTTAACAAAGTTTATGTTTTAATAAATGTTTTTAGAAAGAAAATTACTTCTTTTATTTTCACTTAGATTACTATACAATCTCACTTAAAGTAGTAGTAAGTAGTTGTTGTAAAGGTTATTCCAATACAGGACAATTTCAGAAACACCCTGTGGAATAAAATTCTTATTTTCTACTTGCAAATGCCATTTAATAAACAAAAAAGTACATTCCAAAACCATTTTATTTATAAATTGTGAAAATATTGTTTCCTTTTTTAATCTTATTGTCAATTGTAGTATCGGAAATTTTCTCTTCCATACTCCATACTGCCATTCTACTACATTTCTAGATCTGATTTGGGATTCATTATATAGAGCTTCGGGTCGAGCTTGTGGATTTTCTAACGGAATCATCATGTATTCGGATAATGTATAACCGGAATCACCCAAAAGAAACACTGTCATGAAAATTGCCATCCTCAAACTGTGCTTTCAGCCGAGAATTGGCAAATATTGTATTGTCATGTGTGGCTCCTGGCCACCGAGCGACAATATCTCTTATTCGTAGTTGGGGATCAGCTACAGTCTGCACATTAAATGAAAAAAAATCCTTTTCTGTTTCTGTAATTTTCTGCATCATTTCCACCTAAAAAAATAATTTAATTAAAACAATTCTGGAAAAATTCTCTCGGGTTATCGATCTTAGGTAGGGCCAAAGAAAATTCTTTTCTTTTACGCTTACGCTTATACTCTATACTATGGCAAAAATATAGATACTTTTGAGGTATCGAAGTATCAGCATCCCTATTTATTTTATTTATTTATTATGGAACATTATGGCAACTGGAAAGCCTTCATTAAAATCATCCACTACCATAATAGTGGTCCTCTCAGTCATAATTATTATTAAGCCCATCTGTGCTATCAATATTTTTTTTCAAATTGAGACAGTAGTGATGCTTTCATGACAATAAGACAAAAGTCAGGTCCATAAAATAATCATATGATTGACCTTGTGGTTTGTACATCAAGAGGATTATTTTGAGCTGTTTTACATTCCTGTACCCACAACTCTATACTAATACACAGCTTTCTAAAACTTACTTTGTAGTCTAAACACCTTTCTAATAATTTTACTTCTAACTGTTTATCAAGTTTACGTATCCTTAGGTGTTAGATGTCATTTGAATGTCCATAGTGTGATGTAATCCTCTTACCTTAAATAAAACATAATTTTATCACTTGTCAAAACCAACTGTTTGTGTAATTTAATTATCTATTAAGAGACAACAATTTTTCTAAATTTTATTGTAGGTATATTGTTTGTATACAAAATTATGTACTAATATTTTTCATACTTACCACTTCTACAACAACGGAAGTATTGTACTTCATCACCTGAGCCTAAAATGTTCTTTCGCCCATAAAATTATTTGGCATTTGTCCCTACTTTCGACATCGGCTTTCCAAGATTTAAATTCTAAAATACTTTATTTTAAACATTTTCCACGCAATTTTATAATAACAATACCTTGTATACTATGGAACTATTTTTCTTGTTGTTCTATGTATATTTAACGAATGTTCATTTTGTAAGTGATAAATAAAATCATTTCCAAAAAAACCAATGACAGTCCAAGCACAGAAAGTTTAATTTATTTCCAGCATATAAATACACTTGCTTTTTAATATCGTGCTTGCTTCTACAATGTTCGTTTAGATTAAATTGGATACTAATTACAAATAAATTGAACCAAAAATTAAATAAAAATATAACCTAAAAATTCCACCTTGACCTAGGCTCATTTGACATACGAATCACGTGCACGTGACCAGCACTGACGAATAGAAATAAAGCCAATCACGTGACACTTTTAACCACTTGAATCATAATATAAGGTATAAGTGGTTGCCTATGACTAGAGCATATTAGCTAATTTCAAATAAAGATATTTCAACAAATTTGACACTAAAAATTTTTAAGTGTTACATTTTGTATGTATTTTATATTTTAACTGCCCCGGAAGAGTTTTTACAGCTTATTAGAAAAAAGCGCTATCTAAATTACAAATTACTCGCGGAATTTCAAAAACTCCGCCGAAATAATCTGTAACCAATAAGAACGCGGTTACGTCTCCAAGGTCTTTGGTCGTCTCATGAGTTATGATGCCCAATCGGCGCAAAACGATTAGTGAATTGCATGATCAACTTAACCCTAATCTATGTGCATGATTTAAAAAAATATCTTATAAAACGAGAGGTTGTAGCCGATTTTTAATCTGTTAATCCAAGATGCCGAGATGCTTAGCTTGTTTTGTACTACGGAGCAGCTAACAAAAACGCCGGACAACTTTTGTACATTGGAAGATTTTCTAAACTTCGAACCTCCCAGTGAAAGAACATTTATTTTGTGTTAGTGGCACCTACAGCAGCTAAGGAACCATGTCAGCCACTTCTTGTGGGTACGATGAAGGAAATAGTGTATAATGTGCCAATTAGAAAAGTGAATTAACTGAGAAATCGTGTTGAATGGAGAACATCTTTTTACGGATTCGGGATATTGTGCTACGAATCGTGCTGATTTGGGAGCAAATTAAAGACCTTTTCAACACATTCCCTACTAGATAAGTATCATTTTTGCAACTTACTTTTAGTTCTACTTATTGATATTTAAATTATGTTAGGCAACTACTGGTTAAAACTAAGGCTGCTGACAAAAAGGATTGATTTTGCAGTGGTCGTTTTACTATTTTTTTTTATTTTTTCTTAGGAAAAGCTTTAAATTTGTTTTACCTTTGTCTTAAATTACGGTTAATAACAGAAAATAAATGATTCTTAAAGATTTATAATATTGTCTGGCAACCTTACAAAAAATTCAATTGTTTTAAGTTTTTCCCGCGCAATTTTCTGTCAAACGCTATGACGGACAATGTGCTCGCTGAGACAGGTGCGTCGAACATGGACGGGTTTTAGGGTATTTTTGAAAATTTTTAAAATGTTCGATTTAAGAAAAAAAAAGTATTGGGTATGTCTGTAGACTACCCCAGGAGTCACCCATTCCAATATATGCAGTGAATTTAATAACACCCTGTATATATATATATATATATAAGGGTGTTTCAAAAAACATGTGCCATCGCTTAAAGGGAGATTCTTTGAAAGAAATTAAGGCAAAAAGTTCTTATGGACATAGGTCCGCAGATGCTTTGTTTCAAAGATACAGGATGTTAAATTTTTAAATGGCCTTTACATGTTAAAACCGATGTTGGGGAAAACTAAACCAGTAAGACGGTTAATAAAATTACTTTTATCTCCTAAACGAAATGAAAATTGAAAAAATATGAAGAGATAAGTTTTGTTAAGAATTTAACATACTATTTGACCAATATACGAAAATGTGAAAAAATCAGTGGCGTACATGTTTTTATTGGAAAAATATTGTACCGACTTCTCATATGTACCCCCTGGAGGACCTGTCAAAGTCTTTTCATGGTCAGAATTATGCCTAATTTAAGTACTTTACTTACACAACGTAAATTTCATCAAAATCGATGAAGCCATTTGGAAAATATTTTGGAAAAACTGAAAAAAATTAAGAAATTTAACACCCTGTATATATATATATATATATATATATATATATATATATATATATATATATATATATATATATATATATATACATACATATATACCTTTTGCCATAAAACCACCGATTTTTAAGCGAAATTCCTCACAACTAAATTAACAATAAACTTTACCTTCATACCATGTTCCAGTAAATAGCCAACACTATAAACACATACCACATTAATAATTTCAAAATGTTAAAATAGTACTGCCTATAACACAAATTTAATAAAACTCTCTAGAGAAAAGCTGTTTAAACCAAAATAAATACCCCAACTTCAACTAAATTTAAAATGCACCTCACTAAGCGACGAAACGATATTTTGTTAATATTAAACGGCTTTAACTTTTGTTGATATTTAACGGCATTAACTTTTTCTTTCACAAATTAAGAAATGAATGGCAAAAATAATGTAAATGTAAACCGTATTATAGACAGCTGACGATGACGCATGAGCTCGGTTCAGCCAATCGGAATCACTCTAGCGGGCGGAATGGGGTGAACAACCCTTGAGCGTGGCTTCGGCAAGCAACCTTCGCAACCGTGGGATATTCCAGGGACGGCTCTAACCTAGTTGGAAGTAAATCCATTTGAAAATAAAATACAAATATATTTATTTACCCACATTGTGTTATTTGAAAATGCGATATACGAAAATATTTCGGTTACAGTGATATACCATACAGAGTGTCTGAAAAGTCTTGGCAAGGGCAAATATCTTTACTATTAATAAATATAGAGACACCAAATTTTAGTTGTATCTTATTGGTTAATAAATCTACTTTTTTCTGTAATTTGACTTTTACCACCCCCTTGGGGGTTACGCTAGGGAGTTTTTTAAATGAAACCCTATGACGTGTGGTACCTCATTTTAAAGGTCTTTTCGAGAATGGCAGATGTTACTTCTTGGCAGAGTTCCAAAATGGACTTTATTACTGGCAAGAAGTTCATGGTGGTCATTCTAAACAACTTTTAACGTAATAAGTAAGGCAGGCACTGCTGGTCCGTTACCAGACGCGTCGATACCGAAAATAAGTACGTACGTATTACGGTATTTGACAGAAATAATTTAATTCATGGGCGTTGCCGTAATTGTGTGAATAAAAAAAAACGGCTGAGTGCGAGTTGGACTCGCGCATAGAGGGTTCCGTGCCACACACAGTATTGTGAATTTCTCACAGGACGCAAAAGTCTCAATAACTATGGTAAACTTGAATAAATAACAGGAGGCGGCCATGCCGGAAATACGTCAGTGCGTATAGGTTATATAACTTATTATAAAGGCTGGCATGGTTGGTCTGTTCCCAGAGGCGTCAGTGCCGAAAATAAGTACGTACGTATACGGTATTTGACAAAAATAATTTTATTCATGAACGTTGCTGTGATTGTGTAAAATAAAAAAACGGTCGAGTCCGAGTTCGACTCGCGCATATAGGGTTCCGTACCACCGTAAAATTGTGTTTATATATTTTTAGTAAATTTGCTGATGTTTCATCCCATATTCTTGTGCGGTCTCACAATGTCACATAGTTAAGAATGTTCAAAAGAGTAAGACGTCATAAAATCCAAGAAATATGTTAAATACGTAGTTGTAGCTTTACTATTGGAGATATATTCTTCAAATTGGGTAGGTTTGAACGTAGACACCAGAGTACATCCCCTGAAATTTCGTGCGCATGTCTAGCCCTCTTGGTTTGCGCGTGGTACGCATTTTGGTCTACTGCGCAGATGTCAAAAAACGACAAATGAAGAAGTCCAAAAAGTTGGAAAAAAGTTAGAAAGAAAAGTGCCCCACAAAACAAAAAATAAATGTGCGAGCAGACTGGTACTGTATGGCACAAGAGGTCGACTAGCGGTCGACTTATGCCTCTCCCGATTATACGATTTACGGTTTATAATTTTAATAGGCTTGCCATTTAAAAATTAATTAAAATACGGGGTTTGCGGTAAAATGTTTCTTTTTTGAAGACTTTTAAAAGAAGCCACCACACGGCATAGGTTTGCATTCAAAATTTTTGACCTCAACTCCCTAGCGTCACCCCCCAAGAGGGCTGAAAAAGTCAAATTACCTGAAAAAAGTATATTTATTAACCAATAAGACACAACTACAATTTAGTGTCTCTATCTTTAATAATAACAAAGATATTTACCCATACTAATACTTTTTAGACACCCTGTATGTTATATTACTTTTACCGAAGTATTTTCGTATTTCGCATTTTCAAATTTCACAGAGTGAGTAAATAAATATTTGTACTTTATTTTCAAATCGGATCCCAATTTTATATCCAAGTAGGTTAGAGCCATCCCTGGACTAACCCCCGTTTCCAAAGCTTTAATGATATCAATACTGTTTTCTTGTTTAACTCGAGAAGAAAGTTTTAAGTAATTAGTGTGGTGTGTTCAACAAAGTATTTTGTTTAAGCTGATAATTTTTACTTTTGCTCATTAACAATAAAAAATACGTTTGTACTTTGATCCCAGTGTTTATTAAAATTATCCTAACAAATATCCTTCAACTGGTTCTGCACAATACGCTACGGACGCACGCTTGTTTGGAAGCAAGTAATGGAAGACATTTTCAACGTACCTATTCTCTGCTATGTAATAAACTAAAACCCCTACTACGGACCTGTTCCCTTGCCCTTGGATGTTTTGTCGTCATGCGACCCACGCACCCATGAGGTGCTGCCAAAATGGCCCGCAGACGAACTACGCCAAAAAAGGGACAGAAGATGCCAGTAAAAGCGAGAGAAAGGGAGAAGAAGAAAAACTTCTTCCAGACAAGAACGCGGAATTAAGAAGTAGTAAAAGCGTCGTGTTTTAAAATATTAGGAACGTTATTATTATTTAGCCCACCTGTAAGCTTAAGAAGGTGCTACAGTTTAAGCTTAATCATGTAGAACTCATAACTTTAGTCTAATCCTGAAATAAAAGTGAAAAAGTTAATGTTCGCGCTTTATTTCAAGACAACGACGTTACAACTATAAAATAGTTGGTGCTCTGATTATAGCGTTTCTTAAATTAGCCTAATACGGTTGAAAATTAAATAAAACACTAATAATATTTACATATTATGGTAACATTTGCTGGTACAAAACTCATTTATGGGGATCTTTTCAAAAAAATCGGTAAGTTTAAGATAATTTCTTCTTAACTGAAGGACGAATAACAACTTTCTGAACATGCTGCGTGAAGCAGAATAATGTGTTGTTTTTACAAATGCTGTAATGGAAGAATTTTGCTTATACTTTTAAAATACTATGTAGTTGAGCTCAATTAGTATTGTTCGTTTGGATTTTTAAGTTTTTCTTAGCAGAAAGTTTATTTAAGCTAGTAGGAATAACGCTTATCTTATTTATAACCTAATATAAGGCTCAGGCTACTACAAAAAGGATTGATTTCGCAGTGCCTTTTTACTATTTTTTATTTGTTTTTTTCTGAGGAAAAGTTTTTTTTTCTGAGGAAAAGGTTTTTTTCTTTGTCTTAAATTACGCTTAAAAACAGAAAATAAATTCTTAAAGATTTATATGTCTGGCAACGTTACAACAAATTCAATTGTTTTAAGTTTTTCCCGCGTAATTTTCTGTCAAGCGCTATGACGGACCATGTGCTCGCTATCCAGGTGCGGCGAATATAGACTGGTTTTAGGGTGTTTTTGAAAATTTTTAAAATGTTCGATTTAAGTAAAAAAAAGTATTGGGTATGTCTGTAGACTACCCCAGGAGTCACCCATTCCAATATATGCAGTGAATTTCATAACACCCTATATATATATATATATATATATATATATATATATATATATATATATATATATATATATATATATATATATATATATATATATATATATTTATAGAAATTGTTTTCTTGGATCTTGTTTATATATTTTTTTATAGATATATTTTCTTGGGATTTAAAGATCCTTAATAATTACTACTTTTAATGGTTTTAGGCTTTTATTAACGTTTCGGTCATTATTGTGACCTTCTTCAGAATGTGTGCTGAAAAACCGCTCTAATTAGTAACATTAGTTATAACAAAAACATACAATAGTATACCTGTGAACGAAAATATCTTGGGGAATGCACCCTCCCAGTCAAAGGTTAAAATTGACATATAGACACTGACACATCGGACGAAACAATTTAAAATAGACATTAAACAATTTCAAAATGACGTGCAGCATCAAAACTGCGTGTCTACTACACTACTGGGATCTTTATCGGTATAAAATTTGTGGTGAACAGAATTCCGTTTTTGTATTTTGTTTAAAAGTTGTTGCCTGAGAATAATGTTTTTATTGTTAAGATAGGGGGGGAACTGAATTTCTTTGGATACTTTCTTTTTTAATTATTAGTGGTTATGTGAATATTTTTTTTTTAATTATTTTATTAGATTGTGATAAATTTTGCTTAGGTGTTTTGTGTCAGATTTTGAGTTTATGCTTTTTGGATTTTTTTGAATTTCTATCATTTCGAAAATCTCCCGTTTCTTTGTGTGGGTCTCAGTGCGTAGGACTTTTACATTTTCATAATTGAAGGTATGTTTTTTTTCTAGCATATGGTTGGTCAGGGCTGTTTTGTTTTTCTTGTCGTATTTGTGTCCGTTTAATCTGTTTTTTAAAAGTTGACTTGTTTGACCTATATAGACGCACTCACAGTTATCACAAGGTATTTGATATACGACATTGCTTTTCATATTTTGCGGTATTTTTGATTTTAAGCAACTGAAACAACTTTTTAAAAGATTGTAGCTTTTGTGCGCGACTGTAACATTATGACCTTTGAAAGTATTGTTTATTTTTTCGGACAAGCCATTAATATAAGGCAATGAAAGATATGACGTATTTCTTGTTTTTTGTTTGGGTTGGTTATGGGTATAGAAAATATGTATGCGTTGTTTAAAAATGGAATTTATTAGATTCTCGGGGTAGTTGTTTAGCTTAAGGGCTTGTTTTGCTTTCTTTATTGCGTTTTCTCTATATTCAGGGCTTGAGAGTTTTATTGCCCGGTCGGCCAAGCCGATAACTACTGATTTTTTTTGTGATATTGGGTGCTGGGAATTGTAGTTGACATATCTGGAAGACCAAGTTTCTTTAGTGTACCATTCCGTTTTTATGTCGCTCTTGTTATGGTGGTCCAAAAAGCTTATTTTATTATCTTGTTCTTTTTCTATGGTAAACTGGAGTTTGCTGTGGTAACTGTTGAAATGATTTAACGTGTCTTGTATTTTGTTTGTTGGTATAGCTGTGATGCAGTCGTCAACATATCGATAGAAAAACGGTATGTGAAAGTCAAGATTTTTTATTATATTTTCTTCAAGGTCTTCCATTACAAGTTGTGCAATGACGCTTGAGATAGATGCTCCCATGGCACAACCTTCTATTTGTTTAAAAATATTGTTGTTATAAATAAAGTAGGTTGAGTTTAGTGTCAAATCTACGGCTTCCAAAAAGTCTGTCAAAGGTATGTCAGTGAATTTACTTATTTCATTCCATTTTTTCCTTACTACCTCTTTAGCTAAATTTAAGGGTATATTTGTATAAAGGGATACGACATCTAGGGATATTAGTATGTAGTTGTTTGGTAACCTTGTATTATTTATTTTGTTTTTAAAGTCGACAGAATCTTTTATGTAATATTCATTTTTGTTTATGACATTTTGTAAAATGTTTTTCAGAAATTTAGAAAGTTTTTCTAGCGGTGATTGTATACAGGAAACGATTGGTCTAAGGGGGATATTTTTTTTGTGTAATTTTGGTAAGCCGTAGATTCTGGGGGGTTGTGCGTTTTGTATTTTTAGTTCTTTTGCAGTATTGGGAGATATATACATTGAGTTTTCCCATCGAGATATCAAGGCGTTGTTTTGTTTTTGATAAATGTTGGTAGGATCGGTTTTAAGTTCTTTATACGTATTGCTATCTTGCAATAGATCATTAATTTTCTTATCGTAGTCCCTTTCATACATAATTACAGTTTTATTGGATTTGTCAGGTTTTAGAATTTTTATGTTTTTATTCTGTTTTATGAAATATTTGGTTTTTTTAAGTTTTTGTAACAAGTTTTTTTGTTGTTTATTGTTTTTATTTACTCTATGAAAATTATTTTTGTGGTTCGTAATAATGTTACAGCATTTTGATCTTAAGCTATCTTTCGTATCGCTATCTGAATTTAGATGTGCTAGTGAAGTTTCAATATTGCTAATAAGGTCGGGTATAGGTATTTCTTCGGGTGTATTCAAAGGCATGGCAAAGTTTGGACCGAGGCTAAGTATCTCATTCACATAATCCGGAATATTAATGTCGGTTAGGTTTTCGATCCAGTCAGGGCTATTGTTAGTTGCAGTTTTATTTTTAAGTCGGTCAAATTTATTTATATTTTTTTGCTTAATTTTTTCAAAAATATTATTAATTTTTGAAGATTCCTGAATTAAAAAAGTGTTTAGGGTGGGTTCTGGTAAGAGACTTGTTAATGAATTACATAATTCGGATATTCTATTTTGTAAAATATGTAATTTCTTTGTGGTATCAGTTATTAATAAATTTAGAGTGTTAAGCACGAAAGAATTCAAAGTGCATTCCTTAAATTTCCGTTCAAGGTCTTTACAATCAAAGTTGATATGCTGTGTTTTTATTTTTAAAAAGGAAGGCGTCATATTATTGTTCTTGCAACGCAAAAGAAATATTCTTCGATTTTTTTGCTTACATTGCTGTAAGCTTAGTCTTGAATATAGCTTCATTTGTATTACTGCGGCTTCTCCATATTTCAAATTGATGTTCGTGTATGAAAGCATATTTTCACCCATGCTTATATATTTTTATAGAAATTGTTTTCTTGGATCTTGTTTATATATTTTTTTATAGATATATTTTCTTGGGATTTAAAGATCCTTAATAATTACTACTTTTAATGGTTTTAGGCTTTTATTAACGTTTCGGTCATTATTGTGACCTTCTTCAGAATGTGTGCTGAAAAACCGCTCTAATTAGTAACATTAGTTATAACAAAAACATACAATAGTATACCTGTGAACGAAAATATCTTGGGGAATGCACCCTCCCAGTCAAAGGTTAAAATTGACATATAGACACTGGCACAACGGACGAAACAATTTAAAATAGACATTAAACAATTTCAAAATGACGTGCAGCATCAAAACTGCGTGTCTACTACACTACTGGGATCTTTATCGGTATAAAATTTGTGGTGAACAGAATTCCGTTTTTGTATTTTGTTTAAAAGTTGTTGCCTGAGAATAATGTTTTTATTGTTAAGATAGGGGGGGAACTGAATTTCTTTGGATACTTTCTTTTTTAATTATTAGTGGTTATGTGAATATTTTTTTTTTAATTATTTTATTAGATTGTGATAAATTTTGCTTAGGTGTTTTGTGTCAGATTTTGAGTTTATGCTTTTTGGATTTTTTTGAATTTCTATCATTTCGAAAATCTCCCGTTTCTTTGTGTGGGTCTCAGTGCGTAGGACTTTTACATTTTCATAATTGAAGGTATGTTTTTTTTCTAGCATATGGTTGGTGAGGGCTGTTTTGTTTTTCTTGTCGTATTTGTGTCCGTTTAATCTGTTTTTTAAAAGTTGACTTGTTTGACCTATATAGACGCACTCACAGTTATCACAAGGTATTTGATATACGACATTGCTTTTCATATTTTGCGGTATTTTTGATTTTAAGCAACTGAAACAACTTTTTAAAAGATTGTAGCTTTTGTGCGCGACTGTAACATTATGACCTTTGAAAGTATTGTTTATTTTTTCGGACAAGCCATTAATATAAGGCAATGAAAGATATGACGTATTTCTTGTTTTTTGTTTGGGTTGGTTATGGTTATAGAAAATATGTATGCGTTGTTTAAAAATGGAATTTATTAGATTCTCGGGGTAGTTGTTTAGCTTAAGGGCTTGTTTTGCTTTCTTTATTGCGTTTTCTCTATATTCAGGGCTTGAGAGTTTTATTGCCCGGTCGGCCAAGCCGATAACTACTGATTTTTTTGTGATATTGGGTGCTGGGAATTGTAGTTGACATATCTGGAAGACCAAGTTTCTTTAGTGTACCATTCCGTTTTTATGTCGCTCTTGTTATGGTGGAGTGTAAGGTCCAAAAAGCTTATTTTATTATCTTGTTCTTTTTCTATGGTAAACTGGAGTTTGCTGTGGTAACTGTTGAAATGATTTAACGTGTCTTGTATTTTGTTTGTTGGTATAGCTGTGATGCAGTCGTCAACATATCGATAGAAAAACGGTATGTGAAAGTCAAGATTTTTTATTATATTTTCTTCAAGGTCTTCCATTACAAGTTGTGCAATGACGCTTGAGATAGATGCTCCCATGGCACAACCTTCTATTTGTTTAAAAATATTGTTGTTATAAATAAAGTAGGTTGAGTTTAGTGTCAAATCTACGGCTTCCAAAAAGTCTGTCAAAGGTATGTCAGTGAATTTACTTATTTCATTCCATTTTTTCCTTACTACCTCTTTAGCTAAATTTAAGGGTATATTTGTATAAAGGGATACGACATCTAGGGATATTAGTATGTAGTTGTTTGGTAACCTTGTATTATTTATTTTGTTTTTAAAGTCGACAGAATCTTTTATGTAATATTCATTTTTGTTTATGACATTTTGTAAAATGTTTTTCAGAAATTTAGAAAGTTTTTCTAGCGGTGATTGTATACAGGAAACGATTGGTCTAAGGGGGATATTTTTTTTGTGTAATTTTGGTAAGCCGTAGATTCTGGGGGGTTGTGCGTTTTGTATTTTTAGTTCTTTTGCAGTATTGGGAGATATATACATTGAGTTTTCCCATCGAGATATCAAGGCGTTGTTTTGTTTTTGATAAATGTTGGTAGGATCGGTTTTAAGTTCTTTATACGTATTGCTATCTTGCAATAGATCATTAATTTTCTTATCGTAGTCCCTTTCATACATAATTACAGTTTTATTGGATTTGTCAGGTTTTAGAATTTTTATGTTTTTATTCTGTTTTATGAAATATTTGGTTTTTTTAAGTTTTTGTAACAAGTTTTTTTGTTGTTTATTGTTTTTATTTACTCTATGAAAATTATTTTTGTGGTTCGTAATAATGTTACAGCATTTTGATCTTAAGCTATCTTTCGTATCGCTATCTGAATTTAGATGTGCTAGTGAAGTTTCAATATTGCTAATAAGGTCGGGTATAGGTATTTCTTCGGGTGTATTCAAAGGCATGGCAAAGTTTGGACCGAGGCTAAGTATCTCATTCACATAATCCGGAATATTAATGTCGGTTAGGTTTTCGATCCAGTCAGGGCTATTGTTAGTTGCAGTTTTATTTTTAAGTCGGTCAAATTTATTTATATTTTTTTGCTTAATTTTTTCAAAAATATTATTAATTTTTGAAGATTCCTGAATTAAAAAAGTGTTTAGGGTGGGTTCTGGTAAGAGACTTGTTAATGAATTACATAATTCGGATATTCTATTTTGTAAAATATGTAATTTCTTTGTGGTATCAGTTATTAATAAATTTAGAGTGTTAAGCACGAAAGAATTCAAAGTGCATTCCTTAAATTTCCGTTCAAGGTCTTTACAATCAAAGTTGATATGCTGTGTTTTTATTTTTAAAAAGGAAGGCGTCATATTATTGTTCTTGCAACGCAAAAGAAATATTCTTCGATTTTTTTGCTTACATTGCTGTAAGCTTAGTCTTGAATATAGCTTCATTTGTATTACTGCGGCTTCTCCATATTTCAAATTGATGTTCGTGTATGAAAGCATATTTTCACCCATGCTTATATATTTTTATAGAAATTGTTTTCTTGGATCTTGTTTATATATTTTTTTATAGATATATTTTCTTGGGATTTAAAGATCCTTAATAATTACTACTTTTAATGGTTTTAGGCTTTTATTAACGTTTCGGTCATTATTGTGACCTTCTTCAGAATGTGTGCTGAAAAACCGCTCTAATTAGTAACATTAGTTATAACAAAAACATACAATAGTATACCTGTGAACGAAAATATCTTGGGGAATGCACCCTCCCAGTCAAAGGTTAAAATTGACATATAGACACTGACACATCGGACGAAACAATTTAAAATAGACATTAAACAATTTCAAAATGACGTGCAGCATCAAAACTGCGTGTCTACTACACTACTGGGATCTTTATCGGTATAAAATTTGTGGTGAACAGAATTCCGTTTTTGTATTTTGTTTAAAAGTTGTTGCCTGAGAATAATGTTTTTATTGTTAAGATAGGGGGGAACTGAATTTCTTTGGATACTTTCTTTTTTAATTATTAGTGGTTATGTGAATATTTTTTTTTTAATTATTTTATTAGATTGTGATAAATTTTGCTTAGGTGTTTTGTGTCAGATTTTGAGTTTATGCTTTTTGGATTTTTTTGAATTTCTATCATTTCGAAAATCTCCCGTTTCTTTGTGTGGGGGAAACGGGAGATTTTCGAAATGATAGAAATTCAAAAAAATCCAAAAAGCATAAACTCAAAATCTGACACAAAACACCTAAGCAAAATTTATCACAATCTAATAAAATAATTAAAAAAAAAATATTCACATAACCACTAATAATTAAAAAAGAAAGTATCCAAAGAAATTCAGTTCCCCCCCTATCTTAACAATAAAAACATTACTCTCAGGCAACAACTTTTAAACAAAATACAAAAACGGAATTCTGTTCACCACAAATTTTATACCGATAAAGATCCCAGTAGTGTAGTAGACACGCAGTTTTGATGCTGCACGTCATTTTGAAATTGTTTAATGTCTATTTTAAATTGTTTCGTCCGATGTGTCAGTGTCTATATGTCAATTTTAACCTTTGACTGGGAGGGTGCATTCCCCAAGATATTTTCGTTCACAGGTATACTATTGTATGTTTTTGTTATAACTAATGTTACTAATTAGAGCGGTTTTTCAGCACACATTCTGAAGAAGGTTACAATAATGACCGAAACGTTAATAAAAGCCTAAAACCATTAAAAGTAGTAATTATTAAGGATCTTTAAATCCCAAGAAAATATATCTATAAAAATATATATATATATATATATATATATATATATATATATATATATATATATATATATATATATATATATATATATATATATATATATATATATATACCAGGTGTCAACGAATCTATTAGACAAGTCATAACTTCTAGAGCATAAGGTATATAAAAATTAGATTTGGTATAGGCAAATGGTATGAAAAGAGGAGAGTTTTCGCATATTTTTTACTTTCCGGTCACTTCCGGTTTCTCCGGAAATGGCTCAGGTTTTGAATTTTTAAATGGAATACCCTATATATTTTAACATTTTTGGATTTCTGAGATAATTCTGGATTAGAATTTGACACTTTGAAAAGTTTTTACGCCTTCTTGATTTTTTGAGAGCCGCTTTTAATATTGCATCTAGGTGGCCATGATCGCTCGCAAACTAACCAACGGACCTCAGGTGATGTCAGAAAATTACAATCGCAAAGTTTTAGAAAATAGTACGATAGATAGGAATAAGACAAGTTGGAAAAATCACATTTTCCTGTCTAAATATTATTTTTCAAATGGCGACCCTTTTTTGACAAGTACTTTTCGAAAAAAGAATTTTGTGACGAATTTAACGATACTAATTTATTAGCGACTGGATTAAAAAAATTAACAAAATTAACACATTAACATAACAAAATTAACAAAATTATCTAACAACTTTAATGATGCTTCAATTAAAGTACTACCTATCTAAAATTTATCAAAAATCTTACTGTAGTAAATGTCCAAAGTGCATTCCTCCGTGTTCACGACACATATCAGCTCGTTCAATTGTTTCTCTCAACGCGTTTTGCAACATTTGAGGCGTTATACTTCTGAATGCCCGTAGAATTCTTTCTTCTAAGATTTCAAGAGTGGCTGGGGCTGTTGGATAGTAGACCCTTTCTTACATATCCCCAAATAAAAAAATCAAGGACAGTGAGATCCGGTGAGCGGGGAGGCCACCGTACTGGACCATTGGTTGCAATAACTTGATTATTAAAATGCCCTATTAAGTAATCAAGAACTTCTCTGGTATTGTGAGGAGGTGCTCCATCTTGTTGGAAGTAAATTCGCCGTAAATCTTCTAAAGGTAGATGTTCAAGATGTTCCTCGATTTCATTTTGTAGAAATCCTAAGTATCTAGCCCCTGTTAACTGACATTGAAAGAATATGGGCCCAATTATTCTGTCTACAACGATACCAGCCCAGACATTCACCCCAAACCTTTCTTGAAAATTGCCCTCTCTCATTTCATGTTGATTTTATGTGGCCCAGTAACGAGTATTTTGCTTATTGAACATACCATTATTTTAAAGTTGATGTGTGTACTGCTACATTCTTGGTGAAACTGGATTAACATTTTTACTTTTAAATGAAAGACAGAGTACTTGTTATAGTTTCACAAAAATTAAATTTTGTGAAACTATAATAAGTACTCTGTCTTTCATTTAAAAGTAAAAATACCATTATTTGTAAATCGGGATTCGTCGGAAAACAGAATAAAATTGATAAAATTGGGGTTAATTCTATGATTTTGAAGCAGCCAATCACAAAACACTACCCGTCTATCGCCATCGTCAGGATACAAATGTTGATGTAACTGATATTTGAATGATCGATATCCGTGCTTTTTCAATATTTTTCTTGTTGATTCATGACTTATCTGCAGTTCTTAGCCGTTTTATCAACCTCAACCATAGCAAGAACGTTAATCTCAGTCTCTTCATTTATGATAAACCTCTGTTCCGCCTCTCGATTTCTTTCTTGCCTTAACCACTTCTCAACATACAGAAAATACTGATGACCTGGGTGAAGCCGATTGGGATATCTTTGAGCATACAACTCAGCAGCATTCCTTGAATTTCTCTGACATTCTGCAAATATTAACAACATATCAACTTTTTCACTTTGAGTATACATTATTTTGATGAAAAATTTAACTGAAATTTAACGAAAACTAAAAAATTTTCACTATCTGCCCATAAAGCATAATGTCATTGTTATTAATTAAGTGAGAATTTTGTTTTTCACAGAAGACTAGATGAAAATAACTTCAAAATATTATGCACCATGGCTATCCATGGCACACTTCACAAAAGTAAATAAATTATTATCCAGTATTTTGCTTAGCAATAGGTAGGTATTTAATTTATGATATTATTTTTAGTCCAATCGCAAATAAATTAGTATCGTTAAATTCGTCACAAAATTAGTTTTTCGAAAAGTATTTGTCAAAAAAGGGTCGCCATTTGAAAAATAATAGTTAGACAGGAAAATGTGATTTTTCCAACTTGTCTTATTCCTATCTATCATACTATTTACTAAAACTTTGCGATTGTAATTTTCTGACATCACCTGAGGTCCGTTGGTTAGTTTGCGAGCGATCATGGCCACCTAGATGCAATATTAAAAGCGGCTCTCAAAAAATCAAGAAGGCGTGAAAACTTTTCAAAATGTCAAATTCTAATCCAGAATTGTCTCAGAAATCCAAAAATGTTAAAATATATAGGGTATTCCATTTAAAACTTCAAAACCGGAGCCATTTCCGGTGAAACCGGAAGTGACCGGAAAGTAAAAAATATGCGAAAACTCTCCTCTTTTCATACCATTTACCTATACCAAATCTAATTTTTATATACCTTATACTCTAGAAGTTATGACTTGTCTAATAGATTCGTTGACACCCGGTATATATATATATATATATATATATATATATATATATATATATATATATATATATATATATATATATATATATATATATATATATACTAGACCTGGTATCTTTTACCACTTCGGAGATAGCAATAGTGGTATCACCTATTTTAGACACCCTGTATATATATATATATATATATATATATATATATATATATATATATATATATATATATATATATATATATATATATATATATATATATACATATATAATAGTGGTATCACCTATTTTAGACACCCTGTATATATATATATATATATATATATATATATATATAAACCGCGATCATTGTTGCGTCTTAATTATACCCGTGACCATTGATTGTTGCGTCCATCGCTCTATTGCGTCCGAATATCGGACGCGATAAAGTAAACCCTTGTAAATCATCTTTCCGCGCATTTTTTCAACATAAAATTCACGTCAGCTCGTGGAGATTCCCGCCTTTAATTCAAGTTTAGAAAATCTTAGCGCCATCTAATCGGAATTAAGAGATATTTATGGATTAGAAATTTTGAGTGGACGCGACAATATTAGCAATTTGTAAAATAAAATACAATTTTAGTTCACTGAAATTCCGATAGGGGCGGTAAATTAATATACATCTTTAAGTATATTATGTACAATTTTCGTATTTTATTGCGTCATAAGTTAGGCAACGTCGCAATCTATTTATAGACAGACCTAACCGCTTTTTGTTTGAAATTTTGTATTTATGCATTCTGCATTTGACGGTGTTTATTGCTGCCGGCACGATTAATTAGTGAGGGACATAAGATGTCGCGGGGCAAAAGATTAGTGCAACTGGCAAATCTCAATAACGGTAAGTTAAAATATGAATTTTTTAAAAGAGATGATGTAGTTTGTTTGTGATAACTAGCTGACCCTAACTCACCTAACCTCAAAATTATTTAAATTTTTAATTTTCAACCTTAAGTAATATGTCCTTATCGGGGTTATCAAGGTCAAGGTATCCAATTTCGCTAAAAAACACCTAAAGGGGTGGGGGTGGAAAGGGATGAAAATAGATTTTTTCCAAAAAGTTGAGTAATATGTCATTTTCGGGATAATCGAGGTCGAGGTAACCAATTTCGTTAAAAAAAAATAAAAAAACTTAAGAGGTGGGGCTGGGAAGGGATGAAAATATATTCTTTCTACGACTAAGGTATTTAATAACATAGCGATTTTTATGCACTTTCCGAAAAATAATAACTATCATTATTTACGGCTAGTGAATAATGATTTATTACTCTCGGGCTGTGACCAATTAAAAAAGATGCTTTTTATTATTCACAGGTCTAAATGGTGTTAAAAATTCAAAGCTCACCATTGGGATCTCCTAAACGGTAAGAGATACAGCGAAGGTTAAATTGGGGCAAAGTCGCGCAATTTGGAGACGACTAACAAGCCGTCAAAAAATTTCGAAAATTCCAAGTACCTACTTCCGAAGATATTCGGAAAAAACCGAAAATTTTCGATTCCGTTTTTATTTTTTCTTAGCTTTATTTACAGAGATGGCGAACAATTAATCTTAATTGCCACCTTTTATTTTTTATAACGTGTTATTATTAGATATTGATTCCGACGTTTCGTCATCAGGTATGTTTTTTTAAATACGGACCTGTATTTTTTATTGCAGTTTTGTAGCCCTTGTGTCGAGTTAAATAAGAATGCAATACTACTTTAATCAAATACCAACGTTTTGACCCCAATAATAACATCTTCAATCTTTATTTTCGTAAACATCTAAGATTAAATGGCGGCAAAGTTGCTTGATTTGGAGTAGACTAACATGCCTTTAAGAAATCTGAAAAATTCGGAGTACTTCCGAAGATATGCGTAAAAGACCGAAAATTGTCGTTTGTGGTGTCATTTACATATGACGTATAATAAGTTCGACGACTTGTTAGTCGTCTTCAAATTGTGCAACTTTGTCCCAATTTAACCTTCCCTGTATCTCTTAGCGTTTAGGAGATTCCAATGGTGAGCTTCGAATTGGTAACACCCTGTATAGGCCTATCAGAACACTTTATTCTAAGAATTTCCTAGATCGCTAGCTAGCCTTAGAAATAAAATCTGTCACGTTGCCTTGTTAAAATCAATCCCGTCTTAAATTAAACATGTCGCCCTTTTATATATACTTTTTTTATTATATTTTTATCAGAAAATAGCTTTAAAATCATAAATTAAAAGAGTAACATCAGAATGAGTATTCCTCCAGATAACCCAGATCCTAAAATATAGAGGTGGGGAGTCCACGAAGTAATTATTTTTTAATTAAAAGAACCAAAATCAATTCGTGGGCATAACATGCCGCAAAAAAAATTATTAATGCAGTAGCGAAGTTTCAAAATATTAGAGTAGGCTATGGACCTTGGCATGGCACACCGTAGGTTTTTAACTGTAATATCCATGTTTTTAATATTTTTAGAAATTTTAGAATATCTATAAAATTTGAAATAGCCGTAAAAAAGCATAGTATTCTACTCGCGGTAATGACTATTATTTAAAAGATTTATTGTTTGGGTGTTACGCCACTCTACGGTTAAGGAAAATTAATATTTTTAAAAAATAATAAGTCACTATTATTCACTCGAATTACTTACGACACTCCGCTTGCAGCTCGTGCCGCAATTTTCATTCTATCCATAACTGTCATTACCGCTTACAGAATAATATACTATTTTCCAAAAAAGTTGAGTCATATGTCGTTCTTAGGGTTCTTGGCCGGGTTAACCAATTTCGCTAAAAAAATGGTGTGGGTGGGAAGGGATGCAAATAGCTTTTTTAAAATATATTGAATAATATGTTGTTTTCGGAATTGTCGAGGTAACCAATTTCGCTAAAACGAATTTAAAACCTAAAGGAGATAGTGATTTTTTTTCCAAATATGTTGAGTAATATGTCGTTTCGGGTTTTTCAAGGTCAGAAAAGGCAATTCTGCTTTAAATATTCATAAAATCTTAAAGGGGTGGGGATTAAAGGGGATAAAATCTGATTTGTTGAAAAAGTCGATACAACGTTTTCGGGGTTATTAAAGTGAAAAAAATGCAATCTTTCTGTAAAAATAATTTAAAAAGTCACCTACAAGTTGTAAGAAAGAATAAATAAATGGAATAAAAAGTGGTTCACACAAACATATTGAGTAGTATGTCGATTAAGAAGTTTTCGAGGTCAGAGACACCGATTTTGCTGTTAAACTGTCTTAAAATCCATTTTATGTTGCAAACTTACACTAAAAAGCAACAAATAAATATTTTAAATAAAAAGAAGGAACCAACTCAAAAATGGCTCTAAAAAGTATAAAATACTATTTTAAGGATGTGGTGATATTCTTTGAATTATAAAGACTTTATACTAAACTCACTACCTTAGTTTCTTACGGTAATCGTTTTGATGTCGGCGCAAATCAATATATATTTATATGTAGTTAATTTATTCTGTGGTAATGATTGAAACAGTGCTTGCGCTGATATATATCAGAACGCTTAACGTAAGAAACTAGTGAGTTTAGAATAAAGTTTTTATAATAGTATTATTTTATACTTTTTAGAACCATTTTGGAGTCGGCTCTTTTTTTTATTTAATTTTTTTTTGCTATTATGACATCCACCTGAAGCCGTTATTACAGGCGAAAAAATAATTAAATACAAAAGTTGCGTTTGAGCTTTACAAAACTGTCAAAAAATCTTTTTAAGTTAAACATCCTGTATTTTTATAATTTTTGACTTCTGCGGAATAATGGGTAAAGAGTTTTTTAACGTCAATAGGTAAGCACTTTCTCAGCACTACGGGGGAATATTTTTGCTAAGCACTTCCTCCACGCTACTCTTTAACTGTTTTCGAGCTATTGACAGTTAAGTGTTTAATTTAAAAATGACTAGTTGGTACTTCTAAACAAGTTTTCTGAGCTTGTTTATTTAATCTATTAAAAATCTGCCGAAAAACTTTTTTATTTAAAGATTCACCTATAATTATGGCACCAGGTGCTAGCCAAAATATAATGAAACACGCAAATATTTGTTTAGGTATATCTCTAAACAAAGCTGCAGCTGAGACCCATTCTTCTTTAGAATTAAAAGAAAAAAGTTTGGACGAAAACAATTTCGATCACATTTCTTCCAATCCTTTAGTACTCGTAAGTATTTGTACTGAAGTTGTATGAGTACTCGTATGTTTTAGATAATTATTTTAATTTGTTCTTATTATAGGCAAGAGATAATCTTCAAGAAATAAAAATAGGGACAGAGGAAAGTAAGGTCCCAACCAGCTTCTGGTTGACTAGAAAAACGGAAAACTGGTTTTGTAATAGAGAATTTTCCCCTCCTGAATCTAAGGCCTGCTCTTTAACGGAAATCAAAGAGAATAAAGCCGATCATGAAGAAATAAAAGAAACATCGTTAATTAGTGAATCCAAAGTAAGTACTTGCATAAATAATAAAAAAAACGAAACGTAACGACATTTTAATTATTTAAGGTAATAAATAAAGACAATATGGATATTGATAAAAAGATAGTGATACACGAAATGATAATAATGAAACCTCTGTGTTCCTATAATACATTAGAAGCAGACACAGTGGCTTCCATAACGGATTTAAAACTAGAAAGTGACCAAATAAATAATAAAGAGAATGCCACCTATGCAGTAAGTATCAAGTTGCCAATAATATATACCAAATTTACTTATAAAAGAGATTTTAGGAAAATTTTTATTTTTTGTCAATTATTGTTGTATTTTGTACGCATTTATTTATCTTGATTACGAAAATTGGATAATTTTAAATTTTTTGATAAAACATTTTTAAATAGCAGTGGAATTTTTTGACAATGTCATTTCTATAACCTCTTTATAATTTAGCAATCAATTATTTAATATTATTAGGTACTTATACAGTGCAATTTTTTAATGTCTACTCCCATCTTAGTTTTTGAACCAGTGAAGTTTTTTTTATGAAAAAATAAACTATTGAAGAGACCTTAAGCCGTTTTTATTAATAAAGAAGGCTTAAGGGCTCTTTAATAGTTTTATTTAGTTAGATAGTGTCCTTTTAGATAGTCCTTCTGGAAAGTAGATACAATTTTGTTATTTTTTCACGAAATCTGAGTGTGGTTATTAGAACGCTATTTACTAATTTTTAAAATAAAAATGAGAGAACTCTTTAGCCTGGTTATAATAACCAAGTTTAAAGGTTACATTATTATCCTTGTTTTTCTCCTTGCTTAAATCTCATATTTTACTTTTCCAAGAGGCACAAATTTTCTTGATTTTGCAAATAAAGGCTAAATATTGTCTTAAACGTGATGTAAATCACTGTTTAATTTGTTTCAATTACGAAAAACAATCGTTATCACAGTGTAGCAGTCGGAGAAAAATAGCATGTATTTAACATGACGGGAAACTACATTTAATGCCTTGCCTGGTTTTAATAATATTATTAAACTCCAGTCGCGACATTAAAGGTTGTACTTTACTGCCTAATTAAATAATAGCTATTTATTTAACTAAGAACTAAAGTAGAACATATAATGCCGCGACTGGAGTTTAAAAGTCAAGATTATTAAAGCCAGGCAAGGTATTTAATCTACTTTACTGCACCTTAAATACATAATTTTTTCTCCGACAGCTATTGTTCATTATTTTTTCCAAAAAATATTTTGGGCATAATATTTAGTATTCAAATCAAAACACATCGTGGATGTCTTGTACCGTTGTTAGATAATATGTTGGTTAATAAGCAGCAGATTTTTCTTTCAAAATACTGCCTACTGCCTAGGCCGTAAAAGTGTTACTGAAGTGCCTCTATAATGGCACCAAAACAGTTCATTTACGGACAATCGGAGAAAAATAACTGTTTCTTTTAATATAAATTTAAGTAACTGTAGAATTTATTTTAGTTACGAAAGAAACAAAATGTAACGAGAACGCACGAGGAAATCAATTTATCTTCGCCAGAGACGCCAGAAGATCCATTTAATGCTTTAGGCAGCAATGATTCCCTTTACTGTCCTAGCGGTGACAAGGTAGTTTTTTTTATACATATATTTATATTGTGCGCTGGCCTTACAAATGACAAGGTAGTTAAAAGTTAACATTTTTACAAGCTTTTGTTGAAAATAATTAGCAATTATTTGGTTTTGTTTCGCATGGCTTTTTGAAGTTTAAAATTTATATATTTTAATATTTCTCACAAGATCGTGTACCTTTTAAACTTATGCTTTAAACAATCCTACATTATCATTTTCTATTAGCACCTTTAAATCTTTTTGTCCGAAAACTATTAAAAAAGTCTATTAACGTAAGGTTTTGTTAAAAAAAATGCCCGTAAAAAACAACAAAAAAATACTGTTTGGATTTAACATTTTTAATAATAACATTTTTGGAATATTGTTTTATTTAATTTTTTACCATAATATGTGACGTTATTTATTTTGTTTTAGGAAAGTTCATCAGATTCCAGTGATACAGAAACGAAATCAACTTACTCTCATAAAGATAACCTTCAAACGACCACTTATAAAGATGGTTACGCTTTAAGTACTGACCCTCAGAAAGATTCAAGTGTATTGTGCAGTAAAAATTCCAAAAAGTCATACAAAAGAAAGCCAGATTATTGTTATTACTGCGAAGCCGAAGTACTTAATTTTGGCCGTCACGTTTTAAGAAATCATTACACAGAAAAAGATGTGGCAGAAATTTTATTAAAACCAGTTAAAAGCAAAGAAAGACGACAGTTGTTTAACAATCTGAGAAGAAAAGGAAATTTTCTGGCTAGTGGTGGGAACTGTTTTAAAGCAGTAAGGCAGACATATGTTCCAGAAAGAACATTATTACCTTGTGATAATTGCTTAGGATATTTCTCCTCAAAACTTTTATACAGGCATAGAAAAAAATGTTCACAAGGTAAAGTTTCTGGAAGTTCAGCTCAGGCTGCAGGTCAGTCAATAATGCTTACTAATTTAAAGATAGATCGCCGCCTAAAAGAGGAGGTCTTTCCTCGTATGAGAGCTGATAAAATATCCATGGAAGCCAAAAGCGATCCTTTGATCCGAGCTTTCGGAACTAGATACCTGAAAACACACAGGGAAAAACATTTTATTTATGTCACCTCGCGAAAGATGAGAGACCTTTCAAAAATACTTATTGAAATGAGAAAACTAGATACATCTATAACTACACTGTTTTCCGCATTGCAACCAAAATATTTTGATATGTTTGTCGAAGCCACAAAATGTGTAGCTAAATATGATGCAGAAAAGGATGTTTATCTGTCGCCGACTTTTGCAATGAATATTAGTACTTCATTAAAACAGTGTTGTGATATTGCAATCACTTGTGCCTATAAAAAACAAGCTCCTTATGTTTCAGTTGCTAGCGCTTCGGTAGAAGCAGACCTCAAAACTTTAATTCATCTTTTTGAAAAAAATTGGAGTTTTGAGGTTTCATCCCACGCAGCAGGTAACTTAAATCTAAACAAGTGGAATAAGGTGACGATAATTCCCTTAGCTAGTGATTTAAGACTATTAAGACAGCACCTGGTTAAAATTGCCGAGGAAGCTCTAACAAATTTGGAGAAATATAAGAATGAAATCGCCACAAGAGCAGTTGAAAGAAATGAAGATGCTTTACTAAGCAAACAAAATGGCTTTGATGCTTATAACACCCTAATTGAGTCTGTGTACTGTAGAGTGATTTTACTTAACAGAAAGCGTTCAGGCGAGTTACAGAGAATGTATTTGCACACATACCTAACTTCCTCCTCAGATCAAAAATATGAAGAGTTTACGAAAGTCGTTTCACCAACCGAGAAAATTCTTCTAAGTACTCTAAAAAGGGTAGTCATTAGAGGAAAACGTGGCAGAGGTGTCCCAGTTTTATTTAGTGCTGATGTACAAGAGCATATTAAAGTACTGCTTGAAGTCAGAGAAATTTTTCTTTCCAAAAAAAATCCATACCTCTTCGCCATTGCCAATACCTCTTTAAACTTAATAGGTTACAAAGTTTTAAGTAAGCACGCCAAATTGTGCGGTGCAAAAAATCCTTCGTCAATTACTTCGACTCGACTAAGAAAACATCTTGCTACATTATCCCAATTATTCACTTTATCAGATGGGGAAATCGAACAATTGGCGACATTCATGGGACATACGTCGGGAGTTCACAGAAATTCGTATAGATTGCCAGATGACATCTACCAAACGGCAAAAATATCAAAGTTACTTATGGTTATGGAAAAAGGAGGGGCAAATAAATACAAAGGCAAATCTTTAGACGAGATTAACATAGATATGGAAGAAAATCTCTTAGATAATAACAGTGATGAGAGCGACGTTGATGAACCGGAAGAGCCAATAATAGATAACCTTGAACCACCAAGCAGTCAACTTAAAGTAGTTCCTTCGACAAGTGAAGAAAATAGCATTTTAAACATAAAAAGAAAAAAAGGTCGGAAACTTGTCCCTTGGACAGATCAACAGAAAAAAGTTACCATTGATTTTTTTGAAAATCACATTAAACACAAGAAGCCACCTAAAAGAAATGAATGCGAAGTTCTAAAATCCAAATTTCCAGAACTATTAAACAACAAAGACTGGCTAAAAATAAAAGTATTTGTGCAAAATTTTTATACTAAAAAATATTAAGTGTAAAAGTAAAATCATTATAGCTTGTGTTTTAAAACAGTATTTCACTACATTTTGCATTGTTTGACAGCTTGCGAATGTCATTTCCATATTTTGTAAAAATATTTTGGCGATTAAAGAAAAATCCAACAACTTTTGTTTGTTTGTTTATACACCTTTAGTCTACCTGTAAAAATAAAGGTTCTAGATGAGGGTCAGTCAATCGAGTCATCATTAAATCAAAAAATAAAAGTAATTCACACTGGGCTTACTAAGTTTTTTAGAAAACTTATTGAGAGTAATACCAAAATTACCGATAATTCTGCTTCAAAGCCTGTTTTATTGTAACTTCATGAGTTTATTTTCATTTTTGATTAAATCCGAAAGAGCCCGACTTCGAGGAATCAGGACTTTTTCGAGATTTAATCAAAAATGAAAATAACCGAATGCAGTTTCTTAAGACAGCACGTTTGAATGCAGAATTATCTGGTTATTTCTGATGCACGATTGGTATTCGGAGTATATTTCCCGAAAAATCGTATTTCATATTTTAAAATAAAACATCAATATACAATAATAACATAACGAACAACAAATTTATTCTAACTTAAATAAGAGTGAATACAAGTAATAATAAAAAATATAATTAAAATTAGGAATAAAATGTGTTTCCGCTATAAGTACAATAATTATAATAATTACCAATGTTGTATTGAATTAGCGCTGTAATTCTTGAGGGGAATTATCGCTGTAATTTTGGGAAAGAGCACACCTCCTATGTGGTTTTTCGTACATGGGTGAAATATTCGCTGTAATTCTTGAGGGTAATTATCGCTGTAATTTAGTACATCAGGGACATAGACTTGACCATGGGAAACATAGTCATGATATACGCTATGATTTAACATTTTAGCGTAAGAAATTCCAACAATTTTAAATACTGGGTAGTTTTTATCCACGTACACTACCTTCTTAAGCATAAAAAAAATGGTTGGTATGCTAGGTAAAAAAATAAAATAAATTTACGTGTTTTAAAGTTTTTAAAAATATCAAATACATTTAAGATAAAAATTATTTTCATTTTTAGGGGGTTGTTTCAACCCCGTTGGGGGTTGTTTCAACCCCGTTGAAATTTAAATTTTGCAAAATTTTGTTTTTGTTTTTCTCATGCCCTAAACACAATATGTATGCCATAATGTAACGTTTTGGTGTAAGAAATTTCAACCACTTTTTAATACTGGGTAGTTTTCACCCTCGTACACAATCTCCTTAAACATAAAAAATGCCATATTATGTAAAAAATAAAATAAAATTTACGTGTTTTACATTTTATTTAAATAGCAAATACTTTTTGAGATAAAAATTATTTTCATTTTTAGGGGGTTGTTGCAACCCCGTTGAAACTTAAATTTTACAAAATTTTGTTTTTATGTTTTTCTCATGCCCTAAAAACAATATGTATGTCATAATTTAACGCTTTGGTGTAAGAAATTCCAACCACTTTTTAATACTCGGTAGTTTTCAACCCCTTGAATTACCTTCTCAAACATAAAATAAAAATGGTAGATATACTACGTAAAAAAATAAAATAAATTTGACGTGTTTTATAGTTTCCTTTTAAATGGTAAATACTTTTCGAGATAAAAATTATTTTCATTTTTAGGGGGTTGAAATTCAAATGTGGCAAAATTTTGTTTTTATGTTTTTCTCACGCACTAAAAACAACATGTATGCTATGGCATACATGTATTTAATTTGGATTCTACAAACGTTAAATTATGATTTAACGTTTTGGTGTAAAATATTTCAACCACTCATTAATACTGGGTAGTTTTCACCCCTTGCACTACCTTCTCTAACATTAAAAATTGGTATACCATGTAAAGAAATAAAATAAAATGGACGCGTTTCGGCGTTTTTCTTAGAACTTGGTGGTTTTTGAGATAAAAAAGAATTTAATTTTTAGGGGTTGGTTTTACCCCCTTACAGGCCAAGTTTTGCAATATCCTTTTTTAGTGGACGTCCAAGGCCCTAAATAAAGCTGTATGCAAAATTTTAGTTTTCTAGCTGTGGTAGTCTTGGCTGGGCGTTGAATTAAAAAATATCCACTGTTTGAATGGATGACCTCATTGACCTCTAAATTTTTCGGAACTCGGCTGAAAGCAAAATCTGTTTATAAATATCTAATATAATGTATGTATTTATTGCGACTGTGCATCTGGCAACATTGCATTGACGCAACAATGTATAATATACGCAAAATAGGAGTTGACAAGGTTGGTGTTTAAAAGGCCGTAATAAGGTACCTAACATGAAAGAAAATTCGTATATTAAAATCACATCCAATTTCGATGAAAAACGTAAGCTAACCTATAAATGCCTTTGTGAAACAATATACATATCTCAATTGGCGCTAACTCTTCGTATTCTAGGTGATGCAACAAGGTCCCAGTTTGAAATGACGCAACAATGATAGAAGGATTTATATATATATATATATATATATATATATATATATATATATATATATATATATATATATACAGGGTGTCTAAAATAGGTGATACCACTATTGCTATCTCCGAAGTGGTAAAAGATACCAGGTCTAGTCCCTATTCAAATTCCGTTTACGGAGTTGCCAAATTCTATATATCTCCAAAACTATTATAGTTAGAAAAAAGTTGTTTTTACAAAAATCACACGATTTGTTACCTTCTCTAAAGTGACGATATTGTTTTGTTTATACCATTTGGTTTTACTGAGTTACTGATACTAACTTGTTTTTTTCAAATACGGACCTGGATTTTTTGCTGCATTTTTTGAAATAATACTTCATATCCTTTACAACTGTGTATCACTTGATCGTGTTTTTTGACGTTTTGGTAAAGAATAGTATTACCGTCAGGATATTCTACTAGTACGGACCTGGCATTTTTCAAGTTAATGCGCCATTTCACGGCCTATTATGGAGACAATTAGGTCAGAATCAGTAACTATGGATTAAATTGTTTTAACTGGTAAATGTTAATTATAATCATGATTACTAACCAGGACCCTCAAGTTTGTAAAATTGGTCCAACGCCTGAAAAAAGCATAAGCTTAGTTTTAATTATAACAAATCCTAATAATTAATTCTTAGAGGCGTGATTGGCTTCGTGTGGTCAGTCCAATCGCGTCCATCAACCTGTTCGTCCGCCCGTCCATATGTTATAATTCAACGCAAGGTCAAAAAATAAAGCAGAAAACGGATTTTAGATTCGAATTCCTTATAATCCGAACCCAGTAAATATGACAATGGTTTTATGCTAGAATATAGTTAAAGGTCTTTAATTTGAGATAATATGGTTTGTTTTCAAAGCCAGTAAATAGTAATTCAACTGTACCAGCAGAATGAGTTGCAGCAGAAATGAAACCATTAGGTAAAATAGGATTATTTCTTATTATCTTTTGAACTGAAAGATGATTTTTGGATACGAAAATATTAAAAACGTAAATAATGAAGACGTATCATCAAGGTTGCCTTTTACAATATGTAGTAAACTTAACCACTAGTTAGGTGCTGTTAATAAAGGCCGCTAATTATATCTGATCTGAGTCTGCTAAACTTTTGCTTCCAATAACTCATTGGCTTAAGTGCAATTAGACAAATTTTAATGACCAAAGGATTCTGGTTAGTAATCATGAACATAGTTTAAAATTAATCAGTTGAATAATTTAAACCACAGCGATAGGTTGTGAAATTGTGCCTTAACATGGAAAATTCCAGGTCCGTATCAATAGAAAATCCTGATGATGTTATTCCTGATCAAAACGTCGAAAACCATAACCAAGTGATACACAGTTGTATGAAGTATTCTTTCAAAAAATGCAGCAAAAAATCCAGGTCCGTATTTGAAAAAAACAAGTTAGTATCAGTAACTCAGTAAAAACAAATGGTATAAACAAAACAATAACGTTACTTTAGAGAAGGTAAAAAATCGTGTGATTTTTGTAAAAACTACTTTTTTCTAACTATAATAGTTTTCGAGATACTTAAGAATTAAATTTTTGACTATTTTTTAAAAATCCCATGTAGATAAGAAACTATAGAGAATTTGGCAACTCCGTAAACGGAATGTGAATAGGGACTACAAATGGCATATTTTCTCTAATTCAATCGACCTCGTATCTTTTACCATTTCGGAGATAGCAATAGTGGTATCACCTATTTTAGACACCCTGTATATATATTAATGTGTCCGTTATTTACCAACTTGATTTTTTTTCTTGCGACGAATAAGCCCTTAATATTCAGAATAAATCTTGCCCTAAAGACGATACAATTCCCATTTAAATTACATGGGATTTTGCCACTTTTTACAATTAATTTTTTTTCTCTCGGGCAAGATGACTTATAGCAATGAGATATACATATTCTAATAGGAAATTGAACGCTCTACAAAAAAAGATCTCTTATAATTTTTCGATTAATTCACTCCTTCAAAAGTTATTCAAGGTACTAAATGCGACTTAGCGCGCTTGCGTGAATAGAAAATCCGTGTGTTGGCGGGAATGCTTGTAGTGTAATTTTGAGTCACTTACTGTATTGAAGGGAAATTTCGTGAAAGTATACCAAAATTTATGAAATTCAATAAAAATGAGTTGACTGCGTGTTATAAATGAATAGTCTCAAAAATGATTCAAACTAGAACCAGCTACCTGTTATGCTGTATATTATTTTCCATGTTTAAAATTTTTTTACCCTAATTCCACCAGAATTAGGAAGTTTCCTATGTCAGAAATATCGAGTAACTTCAACATCATTTAATAGTCTTTCATTTAGCTTGTCAAACAAAAAAAAATCATCTCGATATCTTCAAAATTGACGAACTTATTCAACTTCTTTCCGCGCGGCTTTTATCGGCCGGTGACGTCACTACACACACCTCTCGCCGGGCTAGCTGTTCGCTGCTGCTGCGAACGCCTATGCCGCTGTTGACGGGGTTGTGTGTTTGGACGTCCTCGAGTACATCGAGCCTCAAACTTTGAAGACTCACAACTTTTTTATTTCTACAGATAATAAAAAACAGAAAATACATATGCTTTTTAGATTTTTAGGACTATTTCTTAGGAGAAAATGAAAAAAATGGAAACTTCCTAATTATCTATTTTTAGAAATAAACTAATAACTTTTATCGACATAATAATCACTTTGCCGTAAAAGTAAAAAATCTGAAAATTTACATAGAGTTCAAATTTCACCTTGAATAACTTTTGAAGGAGTGAATTAATCGAAAAATTATAAGAGGCCTTTTTTGTAGAGCGTTCAATTTCCTATAAGAATTTGTATGTCTCATTGCTATACGTCATCTTGTCCGAGAAACAAATTTTGTGATGAAGCCAATGAGCAGAAACACGTGCCGTACGGGTTACCATTCTAACTTTTCATTTTGTTCTGTTCATTGCTAGCGGACATGCCCACAATAATTCTCCTCTTTTTTTTATGTATCGATCCGCGCTAGTTTCTAGCATTTTTTTCTTTTACTTGGGCTTATAGGATACCACGGCAGGTGGCTATAGTTGCCTCCGTCGGCGACGCTAATTGTTGCCACCAAAAAAGGGGTCTTTTGGCCGAAGCCACAAATGGGTGTACTGGCTCCTGTTTGTGGTCCTTGTTAATTTTTCTATTTTTTTAAGGTTACACCCGTAACTGCGTATGTGACGTTGCGTCTCGACTTATGTTGAGAGGCATGGTCACATACGTGGGCCTGATGAAGCCAATGAGCAGAAACACGTGTCGTACGGGTTACCATTATAACTTTTCATTTTGTTCTGTTCATTGCTAGCGGACATGCCAACAATAATTCTCCTCTTTTTTTATGTATCGATCCGCGCTAGTTTCTAGCATTTTTTTCTTTTACTTGGGCTTATAGGATACCACGGCAGGTGGCTATAGTTGCCTCCGTCGGCGACGCTAATTGTTGCCCCCAAAAAAGGGGTCTTTAGGCCGAAGCCACAAATGGGTG
Organism: Philopedon plagiatum; assembly: GCA_963971165.1. Classification (NCBI taxonomy): domain Eukaryota; kingdom Metazoa; phylum Arthropoda; class Insecta; order Coleoptera; family Curculionidae; genus Philopedon; species Philopedon plagiatum. Next base: position 92,550,284 of record OZ020191.1, on the reverse strand, counting down.
TACTGGCTCCTGTTTGTGGTCCTTGTTAATTTTTCTCTTTTTTTAAGGTTACACCCGTAACTGCGTATGTGACGTTGCGTCTCGACTTATGTTGAGAGGCACGGTCACATACGTGGGCCTGATGAAGCCAGTGAGCAGAAACACGTGTCGTACGGGTTACCATTCTAACTTTTCATTTTGTTCTGTTCATTGCTAGCGGACATGCCCACAATAATTCTCCTCTTTTTTTTATGTATCGATCCGCGCTAGATTCTAGCATATATATATATATATATATATATATATATATATATATATATATATATATATATATATATATATATATATATATATATATACCGGGTGTCAACGAATCTATTAGACAAGTCATAACTTCTAGAGTATAAAGTATATAAAAATTAGATTTGGTATAGGTAAATGGTATGAAAAGAGGAGAGTTTTCGCATATTTTTCCTTTCCGGTCACTTCCGGTTTCACCGGAAATGGCTCCGGTTTTGAATTTTTAAATGGAATACCCTATATATTTTAAAATTTTTGGATTTCTGAGACAATTCTGGATTAGAATTTGACATTTTGAAAAGTTTTTACGCCTTCTTGATTCTTTGAGAGCCGCTTTTAATATTGCATCTAGGTGGCCATGATCGCTCGCAAACTAACCAACGGACCTCAGGTGATGTCAGAAAATTACAATCGCAAAGTTTTAGTAAATAGTATGATAGATAGGAATAAGACAAGTTGGAAAAATCACATTTTCCTGTCTAACTATTATTTTTCAAATGGCGACCCTTCTTTGACAAGTACTTTTCGAAAAAAGAATTTTGTGACGAATTTAACGATACTAATTTATTTGCGACTGGATTAAAAAAATTAACAAATTTAATACATTAACATAACAAAATTAACAAAATGATCTAACAACTTTAATGATGCTTCAATTAAAGTACTACCTATCTAAAATTTATCAAAAATCTTACTGTAGTAAATGTTCAAAGTGCATTCCTCCGTGTTCACGACACATATCAGCTCGTTCAATTGTTTCTCTCAACGCGTTTTGCAACATTTGAGGCGTTATACTTCTGAATGCCCGTAGAATTCTTCTAAGATTTCAAGAGTGGTTGGGGCTGTTGGATAGTAGACCCTCTCTTTAATATATCCCCAAATAAAAAAATCAAGGACAGTGAGATCCGGTGAGCGGGGAGGCCACCGTACTGGACCATTGGTTGCAATAACTTGATTATTAAAATGCCCTATTAAGTAATCAAGAACTTCTCTGGTATTGTGAGGAGGTGCTCCATCTTGTTGGTAGTAAATTCGCCGTAAATCTTCTAAAGGTAGATGTTCAAGATGTTCCTCGATTTCATTTTGTAGAAATCCTAAGTATCTAGCCCCTGCTAACTGACCTTGAAAGAATATGGGCCCAATTATTCTGTCTCCAACGATACCAGCCCAGACATTCACCCCAAACCTTTCTTGAAAATTGCCCTCTCTCATTTCATGTTGATTTTGTGTGGCCCAGTAACGAGTATTTTGCTTATTGAACATACCATTATTTGTAAATCGGGATTCGTCGGAAAACAGAATAAAATTGATAAAATTTGGGTTAATTCTATGATTTTGAAGCAGCCAATCACAAAACACTACCCGTCTATCGCCATCGTCAGGATACAAATGTTGATGTAACTGATATTTGAATGATCGATATCCGTGCTTTTTCAATATTTTTCTTGTTGATTCATGACTTATCTGCAGTTCTTGACTAATTTCTCTTAAAGAAGCCGTTTTATCAACCTCAACCATAGCAAGAACGTTAATCTCAGTCTCTTCATTTATGATAAACCTCTGTTCCGCCTCTCGATTTCTTTCTTGCCTTAACCACTTCTCAACATACAGAAAATACTGATGACCTGGATGATGCCGATTGGGATATCTTTGAGCATACAACTCAGCAGCATTCCTTGAATTTCTCTGAAATTCTCCAAATATTAACAACATATCAACTTTTTCACTTTGAGTATACATTATTTTGATGAAAAATTTAACTGAAATTTAACGAAAACTAAAAAACTTTCACTATCTGCCCATAAAGCATAATGTTGTTGTTATTAATTAAGTGAGAATTTTGTTTTTCACAAGAAGACTAGATGAAAATAACTACAAAATATTATGCACCATGGCTATCCATGGCACACTTCACAAAAGTAAATAAATTATTATCCAGTATTTTGCTTAGCAATGGGTAGGTATTTAATTTATGTTCTTATTTTTAGTCCAATCGTAAATAAATTAGTATCGTTAAATTCGTCACAAAATTCTTTTTTCGAAAAGTACTTGTCAAAAAAGGGTCGCCATTTGAAAAATAATAGTTAGACAGGAAAATGTGATTTTTCCAACTTGTCTTATTCCTGTCGATCATACTATTTACTAAAACTTTGCGATTGTAATTTTCTGACATCACCTGAGGTCCGTTGGTTAGTTTGCGAGCGATCATGGCCACCTAGATGCAATATTAAAAGCGGCTCTCAAAAAATCAAGAAGGCGTAAAAACTTTTCAAAATGTCAAATTCTAATCCAGAATTGTCTCAGAAATCCAAAAATGTTAAAATATATAGGGTATTCCATTTAAAAATTCAAAACCGGAGCCATTTCCGGTGAAACCGGAAGTGACCGGAAAGTAAAAAATATGCGAAAACTCTCCTCTTTTGATACCATTTACCTATACCAAATCTAATTTTTATATACCTTATACTCTAGAAGTTATGACTTGTCTAATAGATTCGTTGACACCCTATATATATATATATATATATATATATATATATATATATATATATATATATATATATATATATATGTATATATAAATTTAAGATGACACCATCCTCAGCACTCAAAAATAAAAAATATTATTTTATTTAGTGGATAAACATATAAACATGGTAAGGGTTTTCGGTTAATAGACGACGATGTTATCTCGATCAACAAAGTTTGTGTTTTTCTTTAACATTTGCAGGTTATATCTATCTTTTTTCGTTTTGTTACATGAAGGAATATAAAAATATTTCAACTTATTAGAATTTTATTGAATCGAATGTACTTTTTTAATATAATCCTTATTCTCCTAGGTTGGAAGATGATGAGACAAGAAAAGCAGATGACAGAAGAAGACAAACTCTTCGAATAGTAGAAGATTTGATTAGAAATAAAAAAGAAGATAAAGATAAAGACACCAATGAACCTGACTTAAATGATGTCTGTACAGATGATGAAAATGATGAGGTAGAGTATGAAGCATGGAAACTAAGAGAACTAAAAAGGATAAAGAGAGACAGAGAGGAGAGAGAAGCTATAGAAAAGGAGAAGATGGAAATAGAAAAGCTGCGTAATATGACAGAAGAAGAACGAAGATTGGCACTCAGACTAAATCCTAAATTAGTTACAAATAAGGCTGTCAAAGGCAAATACAAATTTTTACAAAAGTACTACCACCGGGGTGCATTTTATTTGGATCAAGAGCAAGAAATATTTAAACGAGACTTTGCTCAAGCCACGTTGGAAGATCACTTTGACAAAACTATACTACCAAAAGTTATGCAGGTTAAAAACTTTGGTAGATCTGGTAGAACTAAGTACACTCACTTGGTTGATCAAGACACCACACAATTTGATTCACCGTGGTCTAATGAAAATCAACAGAATATCAAATTTCACTCTACCCAGGCCGGCGGAGTTAAGCAAGTCTTTGATAAGCCATCTTTAAAGAAAAAGAAGACACAGTAAAGTAAAAAATTGTATCAATGTTTGTATAAGTGTAAATATTGCTATTTTCTTATTTTTTTGTTTACAATATTTAATTCGCAAAATAAATAATAGTTCTCAGTTCTCACTTTGTATGTCAATTTAAGTGCGTATCTTGGATTTGCACGTTATGAGTAAAGAACGGAAAAATCATACGAGCTCGTATGAGCGTCATGGGCGGCGTGGCGTGAAAATATTTTTGTGTAATAAATGTAAAATGAAAACAATTCTAGACTTTATTACAATTTACATGATATAATTAACATTTTTTCAAAGTTCGCTTCAGTAAAACGCGTTCGTTTATAATTAAGAATATCTCTAAGTCTAGAAAAGCTTCTTTCAACATCACACCTTGTAACAGGGGCGAAACGGAAATGATTATACAAGTCAGTATTTTTGGTTTTCAATGTTTCAATAATATTTGATATTTCTGAAAATCCTGGATTTCTTTTTAAGATTTTTGGTATATACACTTTTAATTTTTCACCAATTTCGGTAGGACATGCTTTGAGCTTGTCTATGGTTGTCTGAAATAAATTAAAAGAAGTCAAAAGAGGAAGGTTTTGTGTCTCTAACTGTTCAATTACACCTGAAACATACCAAAATTTTCAGAAATAAACTTTAAATCATTTTTAAGCGTCAGTACACTTATAACTTTTTTACTTCTTGTGACACTCAAAGCATCATTTTTTAGACTGTCAATAACATTTAAGTAAGTCGTAATTTGTATGGTAATATATAACGGCTGATAAACATGTTCCCCACCCTGTAATAACAGGTTGTGGGGGCAATGGGACATTAGGACACATTTCTTTAAATTTGTTTATTCGCGATGGTGATTTAAGAAAAGCTTTTTTTACCTCACTAACCAAAGTATCAATAACTGGATAGAAGTCACGTATCAGTTCACATATTCTATGCAAGGCATTAACTAGACAGTGAATCAAATTTTGAAAATGTTCTTTTAACTGTCTTCCTGCTTTTAGCATATTTATATGCCGCACTATCCGAAAGCAGCAAAACAACGTTCTAATATTCGTATCTGGAAAGAGCGACCTGATACTTTCTACTGCAACTTGAGTTATTGTCTTACTATTGGTTTGATTGGGTTTGAGCCAGAAATTTACTGTTGACTACATATGAGCTTTCCGCTTCTATAGGATTTAAAGCCCCAACTATAATATTAGCAACGTATCGGCTAGGGTTTCCAATCCGTGATCCCGGGATCCCTAAATCCCGGGATCCCGTATATGTCTGTCCTGAAAATCCCGGGATTATTTTTTCCGGGATTCCGGAAATCTCGAAAAATTTAAATGCTCAAATTTAAAATTTAAATCTGCTCAAAATCCTAGCACAATTCACGAAACTGATTTTTTTGAGCAACCCAATTCTGAAGCAATTGCTCAGTTTGTCAAAAATGTGTCGGATATATTAGAAAAAAATATTGTAGACTCCGAATCTGATGAAGATATGATGCCCATATCTGAAATAGCAAAGAAACCGACCGAAACTTTAACCTTAAAGCAGAAACTTCAAGAGGCCATAGGTTCTCTGACTACTAAACCTATGTTGTCAGAACCAGAAAATCAAAAAAGTCGTCTTAATGTGATAAAGAAGGCAATGTCACTTTATGAAAATGGTGGATTGAGAGGTTTATATCTTCAACGGTGCTACAAATATTTAATGACAGTCCCACCCACAAGCGTGGAATCAGAAAGCGCCCTTTCTTCGACAGTCACATTTGCTACCAAACTTAGATCGCGCTTAGATGATAAAACTCTAGATACTTTAGTGTTTTTAAGATCATATTTTATTTACACTAAGCAGAACGTAAATATTTAAATTTATAAATTTTGTTTTAGTGTTTGTCTATAGTTTCTTTATTTTGCTTCAAGCAATGTTTCTTTTTTACTTACTAAACATATGAATGCTTACTATGTTTTTATTTTCTTTGTATTTTTTTAATAAAACACTTTTTTAATTTGCTTTTGCTGTAGCTGCATTTTTATTATTTCTGTAGATTACATTTCTCATTCTCAAAGTTAATCCCAGGGATCCCGGGATTATGGGTTCTAATCCCGGGATTTCGAAACGGGATCCCGATCCCGAAAATTGGAAACCCTAGTATCGGCCCTTGAGGTCGGTGGTTTTATCGATGCTAAACCACAACTTTTTTCCTTCAATATTGCGACTTATTTTGTCAATAATTTTTGAGAATACCTTATCCACATAACTTTTACGAAGAGTAGATTCGTCTGGCACTCTGTGGTGGCAATATTTTTGCAACAATTTCTTCATAGATAGATTATTTATTTTATGGAGAGGAATGTCAGCTGCAACAAAGGCTTCACACAAATCCATGCAAAACTCTGCGTGCATTACATCGGGTTCTCTAGATGCGGATGGCCCCGGATGAGATTGCATCTTCTCTAAATGCTTTCGACCTTTGACATGTCGCTCGATGTGATTTCGTGGTGTACAAATAAATTCAGAGTTACACACTGTACACCAAACACCTTGTGCCCCTTCAAAGTTTTTACTTGTACTCATTGCGGCTATTGTAAATGGTCACAGATAATAGCTCTGTTCGTAGAGGAATCACAAACCGATCAGCGCCAATCAAATTTTAGGTATTTGGTAACGTGACAGTTTGCCGACTGGTTTCCAGTAATTTCATTGGCTCTGACTGGTTTGTGACTCTTGTGCGAACAGGGCTAATATGGAACAAAATAATTTCAGCACACCACTAACTTGTTTACACTGAAACTGAACACGAAAATAAGTGATATCTCTATTTTACATCTCAAAAACTAATTAAATTTACAAGCAATAAACTCCACTTCAGAGTAAGAAAGAATAATTGTATGGTAATGCCAATTAGGCATTTATTATTTATTGACCCTCATGCCAAAATTTGTAGGTAACCTTGTACGTGTGCAAAACACACCTCTTTTTTCCTTAGCTATTGTACAGGATCAGCCTTTTGGGCCCACAAGTAGGTACTGCATAATTAAGAGATTACCAACAGGTATAGTGACCTAATTTGCAGAGAACTGTGGTTGTACTGTGTTAAGTATATTTTCATTTCAAATAGCATAATGGCTTACCTTTACTTATACCTAGTTAATGATAGGTATGTTCGCAAAATTATTTAATCTACGTGCAAACATTTTCATACATTCTGTCAACATACAAACGTTGATAATTTATGTACACCTGTCAAGGTGGGTGTATTAGAACAACATTCTCAGAACATAAAAATTAACTTGTGTCGATATTGTGTAAAACTAAAAAAAATATATATAAAAACATTTTGTCAGTAAAAAGATCTCGACACAAAACATAGTTGGTATGCCCCGAGGGCATGTAGGGGATAGAACTGCCATATGTATGCGAATAACCGCAAAATACTTTTTCCTACAATGTAACACTAACAACTAAATTTCCCACTACGTGGGACGACTACGGGTCTATATCAGGGGTCGGCAACTGGCGGACCGCGGTCCGGATTCGGACCGCGGAAGGTAGAAAACTGGACCGCAAAAAAAACTTAAGTAATTTGTAAGAACAAATACTTATCTATCTTATATTATTTTTATGAGTAAAATTAAAAGTTTAAAACAAATAATATGACTTTTTATGATCTACGTTCCTTTTTGAGAAACAAAAATTACCTGCGATCCATTTAAAGTTTTTCTTTTTTCCCCCGGACCTCGATACAGTTTTGAAAGTATCCGAACCCTACTAGAAATTAGTTGCCGAATCTTGGTCTAGATGTTTACTTAAAGTTATTTGCTAATGGAAAAAACAAAATTCCGTTCATTACTCAGTATCACTTTGAAATTAATCATCAGAATGAGGTATTAACCATTCTAACTTCAGCTTTTTTTCGCACTCATTTTAATACTTTATTTACTTTTTAAAAATTTAAATAAACACTAAAGTCAAGCTACACACCCACTTAACGGCATCCTGCAGGAGATCTTTACCTCACGACACACCAAACGAATTTAACAATTGTGTGATACTTTTAAATCCGTTACGATCTTTTCTCAGTATTTGCACCGTTAGATCAAACGTCAATACTTTGACGACAGACGTTAAATTCGTTTTCCAATTTTTATTTCGTACTTACTATGTACCATTCTATTGTTTAATCTACTATTACCTGCATTTTTGTAAATTTACTAATATTTTTGTATTAAATGATACAGATTTAATGTATAAGCTTGGCTAAAAAGTTGTAAGGCCTGTCAAACGATTTACTTTAAAAGTAGAATTTTTTATCATTACAAACGCCGCAACCGTAACCAATTTTCTCCGATATAATAAATAATCATTTACCTGCTACCCCGTGACATTTATCGGTTCACATGTTTACTACAATTTATTTTCTTTTGGAAAAGCATGGTCAAATAATTATTAATTATGCATATAAAAAATTATTTTATGCAAAAATATACGTGTTCCCTATGTAACGCAACTGACCCTGACTTCTCTTAGTGACTTGTCTTGAAGAGTTTTCGCACTGCAATTGCAGAGTGAGCTAGATGCACCAATGCATTATATTTGTGCAGGTAATTATTCTTAATGTAATATAATAGGCCTCTATATACCGAACTCCAACTTATTAGTTCCTTTGAGTATACGCAATGCATTCTTAGGAAACGATAAATAATAACTTTATGGGTTGTGTAACCAAAACATAACCCGTTAAGAAAATAGGATGGGGACACAAAGACGACAGTCTAGCTTTGACGACGCATTCATATTAAGCACTTTCATTTTGTTCCCGATTTTATGTATTTTATTTTATTTTAATTAATTTCCAATATATTGTTTAATTGACCTTTCGGCATTTTATTATTTAAAGTAGTTTACAGTTCAGGTGTGGGGTGGACAATTTAAATTTAGTGATTAGTGTGAGTGTCAGAAACAATTAAAACGACGTGAACGATACCTTTGTGTTTTACGTATCTGCATAGTGTTTTGGTGTTACGTACCAATGGGTCGTTCAAGAAAACGTTCAAGTAGCTCGTCTTCGAGTTCGTCCAGCAGTGGTTCTTCGGAAGGAAGGTACAAAAATAAATCACGGAGTTCATCCCGGAGGCAAAGTCGCAAGAGGACAATAGACAATCCCTTAGACGGGGGTAAGTCAAAGAAAAGAGTTACTACAAGTGAGAGGCAGTTACGTATGTCTCCACATGGTAAAACGCCGATACGTACAGGGTTATTCATTATATTTTGACACCCACCTACAGCTCTTATTACAAGTTATAGAAAAAAACTTTAAATACAAAAGTTTTAGGTTTTTTCACATATTATCTTTTGGTAATAGCGGAAATAAAAAATCGACTTTACAACATTGAAAAAATTAATTGAGTCTTATTATTATTAGCTCAAATGAAAGATCTCTTTGTTCTGATTTCAAATATATATAATTTGTTGGCATTTGGTTCAGCCGCTTTTGAAATATTTGAGTTTATAACTTATTTTTCTACAATTGGAGATCATCAGTCATTAAAGTTTGTTGCTTTAATATAATCAAGTTGCCTCGAAAACGTATTGTTGTAGTTTAAATAAAGTATTTTTTTAAACTCAAATATTTCAAAAGTGGCTGAACCAAATGCCAACAAATTATATATATTTGAAATCAGAACAAAGAGATCTTTCATTTGAGCTAATAATATACAGGGTGTTCCATTTAAAAAAATGTGACTCAATTAATTTTTTTAATGTTGTAAAGTCGATTTTTTATTTCCGCTATTACCAAAAGATACTACGTGAAAAAACCTAAAACTTTTGTATTTAAAGTTTTTTTCTATAACTTGTAATAGGAGCTGTAGGTGGGTGTCAAAATATAATGAATAACCCTGTACACGTTCCCTGACACCCCCATTAGTTAGAACGAGTTCTGTACGTAAGCCGACCAAACCTCCACGTCCTCAATGGAGTCGCGAGTGGAGCGACTGGAACAGTTACTCGAAATTGTTGCAAAACAAGGAACACAAACAGAGAATCGAAGGTTTTCTCTAAAAAGCGACTGCATTCCGGAGTTTAATCCGGAAAACGAAAATTTGTCAGCTGCAAAATGGCTGGAAAAGATAAATCAACGGCAGGCAATCAATAATTGGGATGACACTACTACTGCATATAACATGCATTCACGTTTGGCAGGTATGGCACGAACCTGATATCATAGCCTCACAACATATCCAAGTTCTTGGGATGAATGGACGGCACTGATTTCCAAGAGTTTTCCTGATCATGTTGACTACGCCACTGTGTTAAGAAAAATGCTTGGACGAATTAAAGAAAGACACGAGACGATGACCAATTACTATTTTAGTAAAATGGAGCTACTGAGGACGTGCCAAATTACAGGCCGCCATGCAGTTTCATGTTTAATCGATGGTATAGTAAACGTAACTTTTCAAAATGGTGCTAGGGTGGGGCGTTACGTAACCCCATAGGCTCTATATGAGGAGTACTTGTCAACTCTACGGGATGAAAAATCAACAGAAAATAGTCACGTGTACCAGGGGAGTAGTGGACGCCGAAACCCAAAACCAGAATCCATGTTTAACGAGCAGCGGCCTCAAAGAAAACCTGACCTGAAAAATATTCATTGGTACAATTGCAAATCTAAGGGACATTTTCAGTCCAACTGCCCAAAACAACGGATTGAGTGTTGAAAATGTCATTTATTGGGTCACGAAGCCAATAAATGTGTAGTGGGGGCACAATCAGCGCCTTCACGACGACGCTATGAAGTACCATCCACAGGTGAGTCAGTAAATATTTTACGGATTCCGCAAATTCCTAAAAGTAATGATTTAAATACCTGTTTTAAACGCGTCAGGTAAGGACATTTGTTACAAAAAAGGCAGGGTTGTAGTCAGGGGATTTACTTGTTACGAAGAAGTAAATACTTCGCCTATACCCGTGATGCATACCGAAGTTACGAAATTCAAACTTTTAACGTCCAAAGATATTGAAGCACAATTAAATGCTAATTTAGATATTTCTGTTGAAAATGACTCATTGAAACTTATTAACGAGTACCGCGACTGTTTTGCTACCAATACTACCGAGATTGGTAAAACTAATGTGGCAAATCGCCTCACGAGGTTTTCTTTGGATACCATCCACGTATGGTACATGACGCTTATTTAACGTCCGAGGTCACATGCGATCAACGGCAAGACCTAGAGGTCTTGAGAAGTAACGTTTCTCAAGAAATATAGAAAAACAACAACGTACTCAAAAAAAAACTATTACGATAAAAGGCATGCCCCATTGACGAAATTTACGGTTGGCCAACACGTGCTGGTTCAAGCAAATAAAGGCTCTAATGACGGTCATAGTCGCAAGCTTGAACCTCGATATAAAGAGCCCTTTATAGTGACGAAAGTACTGGATAACGACCGGTACGTGGTTAACGAACTTCCAGGGTCTAAACGTTGTAGGACTGCTTATACGGGCATCTGTCCTTCCGATAAAATTAAACGATTTGTTACGGTAGTTTCGCAAAGCGAGACTAGTGACGATGAGGACGAGTAACGTGTCCTCCAATTTTATTTTCTTTATAACTGACTAATTAGTATTCTTTGTTTTTTTGTTTCAGTTACGAAACCATTCTTCACGAGGTCGTGATGTGTCATCAGGTTGGCCGACTGTAATATAATAGGCCTCTATATACCGAACTCCAACTTATTAGTTCCTTTGAGTATACGCAATGCATTCTTAGGAAACGATAAATAATAACTTTATGGGTTGTGTAATCAAAACATATCCCGTTAAGAAAATATGATGGGGACACAAAGACGACAGTCTAGTTTTGACGACGCATTCATATTAAGCACTTTCATTTTGTTCCCGATTTTATGTATTTTATTTTATTTTAATTAATTTCCAATATATTGTTTAATTGACCTTTCGGCATTTTATTATTTAAAGTAGTTTACATTAATTACGGTAAATATATATATATATATATATATATATATATATATATATATATATATATATATATATATATATATATATATATAGATATATATATATATATATATATATATATATATATATATATATATATATATATATATATACATAAATTAAATGTTTCTAAATATATACAGTGACCGGCAAAAAGTTCGCAACATATGGGAAAAATTTTTATTAGGTGAGTATTGGAAAAACTTTTCCGGGGGATCGGTTCTGCATGTCCGATAACCTAAAAATCGATTTTGACATACGTCACGTGACCACTGGTATAGCGTCAAATTAAAAAAAAAATTGTTAATTTACAAAAAGTGAGGTTAGTTGACGAGATATCAAAAAAAGTTATTTGAAAAAATTGCTTAGAATTAAATTCTAGGTCCTTGTGCAAAATTTTAAGATTTTATTTAAAAAAATTGGAAAACTCAATTTTTTTTAAATATTTTTTTATCGATTTACAAATTTCCAGTTTTTTTCGTTTAGATAGCTTGGCTAATGTAAAGCCCATGTATCTGGATGAAAATAAACGAATGTAGTAGTTTTTTCTACAATTGACAGGACAAAATTAAAAAAAGCAGGGTTTCGCCGGACGCTAGCTGTTGCAATGATTTGTATCTAGCAGCAGTGTCAAAATTTTAGAGACATTTCAACGAGATTACATTGAGAAAACCTTAATCGTCTTAAATATATCTGAAGTTCGACTTTTTGTAAAGTTAAGGGGAGTAAAATAGATAATAAACAAAAAATTACCTGTTTATTTAATCGAAATTTCATAAACGAAAACCAATGTAAGAAAAACTTAAAAGTAGTCAAATTCTGTACTAACAACATAAAAAATCATTGTTTTTCCTTGGGTGCACAAAATTTAAAACTCAGTATGACCACCATTTCTCTCCATACATACTATTGTTCTCGAGCGCAACTCTCGATTAACATTTCGGAGCATTTTACGATTTATTTGCAATACACAATTTCTAATGACATTCTCTAAATTTTGTATATTCCTAAAGGGTCGATGTTTGTACACAGAGTTCTTTAGGTATCCCCACATAAAGAAATCTAACGGAGTCAGATCTGGTGATCTCGCAGGCCACGGATTTTCAGAAAACCGTCCTATCCACTGGTTTCCAAATTCTTGATCCAGCCATCTCTTCACCTCATTTGTGGAATGAATGCTAGCTCCGTCTTGTTGAAAGTATAAATTTCTTCTTTCGGCTAATGACAAATTGTCTAAAAAGTCAGATATCTCAGTTTGTAGAAATTCTAAATATCGTTCTGAATTTAAATTGTCTCTAAAGAAAAAAGGTCCCACTATTCTGAGGTTGAAAATTCCGCACCACACATTAACCTTAAAACTATATTGGTCTTTACTCTGAATTACAAAGTCTGGGTTTTCGGTGGCCCACCATCTACAGTTTTGTGAACTGACGGTTCCGTTAGAGGTAAATGTAGCTTCATCCGAGAAAAGAACGTTCTTTGGGAAATTAAAATCTTCCTCAATCATACCCTGGAACCAGGCACAAAAATCGAAGCGGGCGTCATAATCCCTATCTTTTAATACTTGTACAAATTTAGGTTTGTACGGATGAAATTTGTTTCTTTTTAATATCCTCCGCACAGATCTTTCGTGAATGTTAGTGATCTCCGATATTTGACTAACTGCTAATTGGGGTGTTTCTGTGATCGACAAACACACATCCAGAGAACCTTCGTCACCTGTTACCGGTTTTTCATGGGAAACTTTATACTGATTTTCTACCGATCCCGTTTCTTTAAATTTATTGACTAGACGAGATACTGTGGAATAATGGAGGGATTTATCGGGGTGCCTCTCATTAAAAATTGCTGCTGTTTCTCTATGGCTTTTGTAATTATCTCCAGAAATTAAAATAATTTCTATCTTTTCCTGAAGAAGTAGTGTGGGTGCCATTTTAAGGAATAAAATATTAATAAACTTATGTAAAATATCAAACTTAGTAAGATGCGAGACATAAACCAATGACATGGGTTGAAATCAAACAAATTATAATTTGTTTGACATTTTTCTGTTGTTTTTAACCTACTAGATTATTTGGTTGTTTTAATTTCGGAGCCTGCTTTGGTAGTTTTAAGTACAACTAAATAGACCTGGTTGTTAAATTTATGTGCGAAAAATCTTAATAAAATCTTGATACAGTCATTTCATTAGATTCAAACCATTGCAACAGCGAGCGTCCGGCGAACACCTATTTTTTCGATTTTGTCCTGTCAATTGTAGAATTGTAGATCTGACTCCGTTAGATTTTTTTATGTGGGGATACCTAAAGAACCCTGTGTACAAACATCGACCCTTTAGGAATATACAAAATTTAGAGAATGTCATTATAAATTGTGTATTGCAAATAAATCGTAAAATGCTCCGAAATGTTAATCGAGAGTTGCGCTCGAGAACAACAGTATGTATGGAGAGAAATGGTGGTCATACTGAGTTTTAAATTTTGTGCACCCAAGGAAAAACAATGATTTTTTGTGTTGTTAGTACAGAATTTGACTACTTTTAAGTTTTTCTTACATTGGTTTTCGTTTATAAAATTTCGATTAAATAAACAGGTAATTTTTTGTTTATTATCTATTTTAATCCCCTTAACTTTACAAAAAGTCGAACTTCAGATATATTTAAGACGATTAAGGTTTTCTCAATGTAATCTCATTGAAATGTCTCTAAAATTTTGACACTGCTGCTAGATACAAATCATTGCAACAGCTAGCGTCCGGCGAAACCCTGTTTTTTTTTAATTTTGTCCTGTCAATTGTAGAAAAAACTACTACATTCGTTTATTTTCATCCAGATACATGGGCTTTACATTAGCCAAGCTATCTAAACGAAAAAAACCGGAAATTTGTAAATCGATAAAAAAATATTTAAAAAAAATTGAGTTTTCCAATTTTTTTAAATAAAATCTTAAAATTTTGCACAAGGACCTAGAATTTAATTCTAAGCAATTTTTTCAAATAACTTTTTTTGATATCTCGTCAACTAACCTCACTTTTTGTAAATTAACAATTTTTTTTTTAATTTGACGCTATACCAGTGGTCACGTGACGTATGTCAAAATCGATTTTTAGGTTATCGGACATGGAGAACCGATCCCCTGGGAAAGTTTTTCCGATACTCTCCTAATAAAAATTTTTCCCATATGTTGCGAACTTTTTGCCGGTCACTGTATAAAGTTTAAGTCTATTTTTGGTTTATTAAACTAATGGAATAGGGATATAAAAAAATAGTACTATACATTTTTATTGGTGCGGTGCAAGAAACGTGATCCTAGAATAAAAGCTATCCTAAAATAAAAATACTAAAAAATACTATTGTTGGTATTTCACACGATTAAGTGAGTGGAAAAAACCAAAATCAAACATTTTACCACAGTCGCCTTTGTTTGTGCAAGTATTTCTGGTTGTCTGCTTTGAAAGTTTAATCGGAATTGTCATAAAAAATAAATTTCTAATCTGGCAAAATACTTATGTAAGTTTTATGATTTTATAGCAAAGACCTTTGTTTTTGCCGAGTTTTTACTGAACGCAAACAGCATTTGCAAAAATATCGTTTTAAAAAAGCAAAAACAGTGTCAGCATAGCCACATTAACCTTATTTTATCCTACTTAAAATTATACTTTCCTATCCCTCCAAGTAACAATACTCCCTATAACCACAGATCCATATAGCTACGCAACAGATACATATTCAGATGGAGCAATGTGTCTTCAGTCGATCACCGACCTAGAGGGCAGGCCGTTCGCATATTTTATATATTTTAATATTCAGACCGCTCCGTGTTGCCAAACGGCAATAAATTTCTTGAGCGGGCCGATAAGTTCAGCAGGTCGGTCAGCTTGTCCTTCGAGGAACAAGAGCTCGTCGCCTTGTCGGGTGGTTACAAGCGTTCTCCAGCAAATTAAAAAAACCAACTGCTCGCTCGTCGTAATACCCGAGTAATACGGACCGAATCGTGTATTGTATTATTGTCTAATGAAATGATTTACTTTCCACTTTACGTTTAACTGGAATTATTTTCTTTCGTAGTTGCGCAGAAGCTAAAAAAGTTTTATTATATTTTAAACTTTTTTTTACATGTTTTCGATCTCACAGATTTAGGTATTTTATATATTATCATATCTATAATTTAGTATGGATGTTTCACTTAAAAAAAAATATCGTCAGAAATAGTGTAATACCACAGATCCATATAGATATGGATCTGTGGTAATACCTATTGTTTTATAATGTTATAAACTGCGTCTCGAAAAAAAGACTACTGCACCCATTCCTAAATGTTTGCTGTTCGAAAACAGATTTATCAATTGAATGATTTTTTGGAAGAAAGCCTCTTTCTTTTACATTCATTAGAGGCGAATATCTTTGACTCAAGAATGTATTTAAGTAAATGTTTTACAGAGTGGGAAAGCAACAACCAAAAACCGAGTCCTAAATGACGCCATTTAATTAACCATTAAAAGTCTAATTATATTTTAAATTAAATAAGCTGTTAAAAATAGTCAAGTAATGTATAGAAAAAAGCATTTTTGTATTTTAAGAAAAAATAGACATTTTATATATAGAAATTAAATTAAGCAAAATCCTTTCACATTTTTGAATTGCTTATTAATATCCGAAGTAAATTTACTACCACAGATTCATATAGCTACGAGTAGCTATATGAATCTGTGATACTAGGTACAACATATGTACAGGGTGGTCCACATACGATGACCCACTATCTGATCTCAGAATCTGTAAGAGCTACAAAAAAAAAGTTAAAGACAAAAGTTTCTTGTCTTGACTTTAGTTTTTTAGGTATTTAGTATTTACGTATACAGGGTGTTTAGTTTTTCCTGGCCAAGTACCAACTTTCTTATTTTAAATAGAACACCCTATATATTTTTACATATTCGGATTTTACGATTCATTCTAAGTAAATTTTAGTATATCATATTTATTGAAATTTTCAGTAGTTTTCGAGATACTTTAATTTTTAAAATTTTTACAGCGAAATCAGTCATTTGAAAAATATTGTCATATTTTCCCATATATTCGTCATGTTTTCCAAATTTCTACACATTTTTTATATTATTTATTTAACATTTCGGAAACCACTCTACGTGCTGCAATTGCATATCGTTGGCCTCGCCTTTATTTTATGAACCCTGACCAGTTTGTACTGTATGTATAAACTGTTCCTGAGAGATTCATATAAATAGCAGGTCTGCGGGGTGCAAGGGTATCCGTAGTAGTGCATCCATAGTTGCATATTAGTATCGGTACGACGGATCCATCGGTGCCGTTTGGCACCGATGCCATGAGCGTCAGATGAGTCAAGTAGCTACCCCAACGCCCCGTAAGATGCTAGCCCTACAACTAATAGTCCAGGATGTGAACATGTAAGTTAAGGTCTCAAAATCTTGTGATATTAATATTAAGTTTGTTGTTATTAATGTTAAATATAAGTGTTTTTGGTAAACCGCAGCATAATTCACCGACCCCCTGACGACCCCTAACGTGACATTTGGTGGAGGCGCCTGGTTCGTTCTCGTTGGTAAGTTCTTCCTAACTTGCCAAGGGCCTTTTGTGTTTTATAATTTTCTACTATCTCTTTCAGGTCATTTTAGTGTTTTTCAGTGCATTTTTAAAGTGTTTTTTTTTCAGGGCGTTATAGTGCATTTTTTTGTCAAAATTATTTTTTACAGTGATTTTTTTTAAAGGCGCGTCAGTAGTAGAACTAAATTACCACTGCCCTATGCAGTGTCACAAATCCGACACAACGGCAATATCAGAAATAACACAAGAAGTGTACATTGTAACACACCCCAAGCCAGATTCAAAAATTGTTTGCCCTAATACTACAACAACAATCCCGCAGAAATCCTATACATTCCCCGGAGCAATAAAAGTATCCGTCCCCTGCAATTGCGAGTTGTTCGCAGAAGGAGAGATACTAATCCCAAAAAGATTTCCATGTAAGGAACGCCCACTTTAGAGGCATCCACTATTCACATCCTCCCCGCAGCATGGACCAACCTAAAATCCTTCGTCCTTAATCCAAAATACCCAAACGCTCCCCAATTTCTTGATCTACAGGAATCTCTAAATCCCAATTGGACTCTTACAATTCCCCACCTAAATATAACCACTACTAAAGATCAAGTCCAAGAAATCACGGACACCATACAAAATCATATTAAATATATATTACCAATTACACACAACATTACTAGCGGAACAATATTTTTAATCTGGAATATTATCTTATCTGTATTACTGGCAATGCTTTTCTTTAAAAATCCCAATGCTTTTACGGTAATTCCTAATTTTATTAACCCCGTACGAGGGGAAAATGACCTTATACAGCACGACATTTTCTTAGGTACATTGATTGCGGCCTTTGCACTGTTTTTAATTTATATATTCACAAGGTACCTATTATTATGGCTGACATGCAAAAAGTCCAAAACCGATAAAGCAAACTCCAGTCCCAGACAGACCGACGACTCGACACAGCAATTAATTATAGAAATACCAACAAGAACATTAGAATTACCCAGTGGCACAAGCCTATCCTGCTCTCTTTCCAAACTAGACGAAACATGATATCATAATTTCTACAGCCTTTATTTTTATTTTATTTTCTTATATCAGCAATACACTGAACTTGTCAATGTAAAACAACACGTATTTACCACCATTCACCCAGGTCATTTTGTTAAGGTTAAATTGCAATATTATTATGTATACGGTGTCTAATAAAAATAATTTAAACAAAAACAAGGATATATGACTGAGACATTGAAAAATAAATCAGGGTCAGAATTTTTTTTTCAACTTCTTTAAAGTCGACTATTATTATTATTATTATTAAGTAAATTTAAATATAGCGTACAATAATGCTTACCATATGCATTTTGTAATTATGTGTTTATTTGTTTACATGACTAAAAGTCATATGTTTTCCAAATAGGGGGACATGGAAGATGACTCTAGGCAAGATGAATTATGATGAAGATGAATGTCCGCCAATTTGATGGTTTTATATATATGAGTATTTATTTATGACTAAAAGTCATATGTTTTCCGAGTAGGGGATCATGGAAGATAACTCGGACAGAGAGTTGAATGTTCGCCTACTCGATGGTGGTATGTATACCGTTATTTAAATGACTAAGAGTCATTATGTGAGTATAGGGAGACATGGAAGATGACCTTCATATAAGGTTGAATGTCTGCCTATGTGAAATATTAAGAGTTTTATGCAAGTAGTATTTCAAGTTTATGTGACTTTATTGATGATTAAATAGGATGGTAAATATGGTAAATATTTCAAATCGTGATTACGCTATATTTGGGTTTTAAAATTGTTATGTAAATGTGTATAATTTTGTTTTTCCCTGATGAATTAGAGACCTATGTCTCACCGTCTCCAAAAAGGTAATACTTAGACACCAATAGAAGTCTTATGTAAAAACCGGGTGAATGTTTGTAGTCTGTCTACTTCTACTTAAACATCGTAATATTATGTAGGTTTTCATTATTTTTCATTATTTATAAACTGTTTCTTCCCTTTTAACTGTCGGTAGTCTTTTTTTGTTTTTCATGTACCATTGGGAGATCACACGACCTGGATCGACAGCCACAGACACACCAAAAACCCAAAGCCATCATCAGGCATCAACCACGCACGGTCCGCCATGTCTCGCCAGCCTGGTCATCCCCCACCAAGACTTAACTGCTGCACAACGAGCCGTGGTGACACTGGTACAACGTACATACCTGAGGAACCTGCAGCGCTGATTGACCTCAATTAGCCTCAGGATCAGCCCAGCAAAGTTCCCGTCACTCACGGCTTGGTACACTCAAATTCCGGGTGGCCGAACTCTTGGGAGGAGGGAGACCCCTGCTGCACTGGGAGTCGGCAACAAAACTAGCCGATCCCACCCCCAGGACACAGGAACCGTGACTGCTGCGTCGCAACGAGAAGTGTGGCGCCTAGGATGTGTCGGGTTTTGTCGGTGTGTAGGCTATTCGATCAGTAACGTGTTGGAACTCCCTAATAATAGAACTTTTTAATTGTGTAAATTAACGTGAGTCAGGCTACCAGGACTGTAACCATTTTTTATCATTCATTTAAGCTAGTTCTACCATTCTTCACCTCATCTTGATAAATACGGAATGTACTGAGCCTGCGAGCTCCCAATCGTTTGTTTATTAATATTGTATTTATGTTTGTTTATTGTATATTTTGTTTATCTCCCTTTTGTATATTTGTATTTTGTAAATGTGTGATATTTTGTATATATGTATGTAATGTGTAAATTTTTAAAGCTAGGGGCTAGCTTTTACAGGCGCGGGGGAAATATCATATTTTCCCATATATTCGTCATTTTTTCCAAATTTCTACACATTTTTTATATTATTTATTTAACATTTCGGAAACCACTCTACGTGCTGCAATTGCATACCGCTGGCCTCGCCTTTATTTTATGATCCCTGACCAGTTTGTACTGTATGTATAAACTGTTCTTGAGAGATTCATATAAATAGCAGGTCTGCGGGATGCAAGGGTATCCGTAGTAGTGCATCCATAGTTGCATATTAGTATCGGTACGACGGATCCATCGGTGCCGTTTGGCACCGATGCCATGAGCGTCAGATGCACTGAGGGAAAAGTATATTAGCCATTATAGAAAATTACATAATGGTTATGCAAAAGTTATATACTATTTGTGACAAATAAACCGTTTGTTACGGTTATACAACGCGTTTTTCTAAAAACTTAGCAAATTTACCATTACCACTAAGTATTATTTTATACCGGTTATATAACCAGTTATATTAAATATTACTAGGGCAAATTTTAGTTTTATAGCCGCTATGTGGTTAAGTATATACCACCAAAATATTATTATATATCGGTTATATAACCAGATATATTAAATTCTTTTAGAGCTAGCTTTAGCTGTATAACTACTATATGATTAACTATATAGAATTAAAATATCATCATATACAGATTATATGAAATGTTACTAAAGCAAGTTTTTGTTATGCAGCCGCTATATGGTTAATTATATACCATTAAAATATCATTATATATCAGTTATATAATAAGTTATGTGAATTTTTCTAATGGTAATATTCTAGTTGTATGACAATAATTATATAATTTTTAATGCGTTAAATATCAGCTCTGTATTTTCAAATTATTATATAGGTGCCTGATCATGAATAAATGTTTGTTACATATATGAGCCGAAAAACTTTACTAATGATAAAGCATCTATATAGTAGTTTGAAAATACAGAGAGAGCTACTTAACATACTAAAAATTACACATTATTGTCATATAACTAAGATATAACCATTAGAAAAATGTATATAAAATAATTATTACTGCAATGCATAATTTAATGACCAGTGATGAGATTTCAGTCCGTTTTCAATAAATAAAACACCAATTTCTATAAACGCCAAATATATTTATAAATAAAAATAATTCGGAACTGTCATAACTAATTGTAACGTAAAATGTTCAGTTTTGTTTTACATAATATTTAAAACTAAAAACTTGAAGATAGAAGTTAATGATATGTTCCCGACTTTTGCGAAACGTGTTTGGGAACGTTTAATTCTCGCCTTAGTTCAAAAATATCTTCAACATATTGTAAAAGTTATGGCAGAGTTAACAGTGCTTTTAAGAGAGGACCTGAAAAATAAAACAAATACGATGAACAAAAAATATACATTTATAAATTTATCTTATTAATAATATTGTCATGGGCGCCCATAGAGTAAATTTCAGGGGGGGGGGGGGGCAATCAGCCAAAAAACCGTATGTTACAAAATCACGAAGTTGAGCAGTTGTTAAAAAGCACCGTGGAACCCAACCCCAGGGGGGCAACTGCCCCCCTCGCCCCTCTCTATGGGCGCTCATGAATACTGGTAAAGTTTGTTGAGTAATTGGTGATTTTATATTGCCCTTCATCAACAAAACATTTTTGTTGTCCTTTAACAATAATAAAACCCCTTGTTTTTTATCTGTATCTTGAATTTGCAGACCATATTGATAAAAAAAACTGATGGTTTGTTGACCGATTTACAGTAGTTTCATTGGTTCCGACTAGTTGATATCTGCGGGAGCAGTTACTGTTTATTTCTTAACAAGAACCTTCCCTTGTATCAAAATTTTTCCGTTGTTTCTTACGTTATCCCATTAAATTTTTCCATAAAGATATTTTATTTTTAAATCAAAATAATAAATTTTCCCCATCAACCACCCTTTGAAAAATACAAAATTTTATGCTTACTAACTTTTTCTTCTGGAACTACACACATCTTTCGTGCTTTGGCCTCTGCTGCTAGAATGGCATTAGCTAGTTCAGACAGTCTGGTGTAAATTAAATCATCCTTGTCACTATATTTGATATCGACGTCACTTTCAACCTAAGAAGTATATTTTACTAGTTATTGGACAAAACATTTTGGTAATAAAGTACACATCTCATAAGTATACAGTATACACACAAAATTGTATGCTTACCAATTTTTTTTCTGGAAACACACATATCTTTCATGCTTTGGGCCCCTGCTGCTATAGGATGGCATTAGCTAGTTCAGGCAGTTTGGTGTAAGTTAAATCATCCTTGTCACTATGTTCGACATCGACGTCACTTTCAACCTAAGGAGTACATATTACTAGTTACTGGACAAACAATTTTTGGTGATAAAGTAAACATCTCATAAGTATACAGTATACACACAAAATTGTGCTTACCAATGTTTTTTCTGGAAGCACACATATCTTTCATGCTTTGGTCTCTGCTGCTAGGATGGCATTAGCTAGTTCAGGCAGTTTGGTGTAAGTTAAATCATCCTTGTCACTATGTTTGACATCGATGTCACTTTCAACCTAAGGAGTACATTTTACTAGTTACTGGCCAAAAATGTTTGGTAATAAAGTACACATCTCGTAAGTATACAAACAAAAATACAAAATTGTATGCTTACCAATGTTTTCTTCTGGAACAACACATATCTTTTGTGCTTTGGCCTCTGCTGCTAGGATGGCATTAGCTAGTTCAGGCAGTTTGGTGTAAATTAAATCATCCTTGTCAGTATGTTTGACACCAATGTCAATTTCAACCTAGAAGTACATTTTACTAGTTACTGGACAAAAAATTGTTGGTAATAAAGTACACATCTCGTAAATATGAAAATGTGAGGAAAATTTAACTTTTGTACTTTTTAGCAACTAAAAGTATCCAAAAACTAAACAAAAGAGAGGTTAGGTTAATTTATTAATCCGCTTCTCAACCTTTTGACACTGATCAAAGTACAATATCTATTCTTATCAGGTTAATATCACTCTCGCTACATTTCAATACAGTTAAAAAAAAAGTAATACAAATTAAAATCACAATAAAACCTAAAGAAAAGAAGAACATCCTACGCGATGAAAAATAGTACCTACCTATTTTCAACTGGTAAAATGATATTAAAAATTGCAAGAAAATAAAACAATCCGCTATTTTTTCACTATAATAATATGTTATTACAAAAAACTGCCTTATCTTGTTAAATATTATTTTTGAAGAAAATTAAGCATTGCGTTAGTGTTCAAGAACCAAAAATATACGTCACACTTGTAAACGACAAACTTCATAAGAAAAGCCGCCATGTTCACGATTCGTGTGTGGGAAGGTGAAGCTAGCAAAGCAAAAAAATACTTAGATTATATAAATATAGGTACCTTTAAATTAACTTACTTACCTTTAAATCTTTCTAATTATTCCTTTGTTAAAACTAAGTCCATGCTACATTATTGCAAAACTATGGATCTAACAAATAAACAGCATAATAATATACAATACCGGCAAAATAATGCATTACCTATTAATACATAAATGCAAATGGCCGAGTCGCGAATCATATGATGCACGAACACCGAAATTAGACGAGCTGCAATGTCGATGCATTTTGATTGGTTGGCAAACGGAAACCTTGAACAAAATTATAACTTGATCTTCTTGGGACAAAACAACTGGTATATTACCATTATATATTTTTTGTATACTGGCTATACAATCTCTCTAAATGGATCATGTATATAGCTAATTACATTAGCACTATGGAACAAGAATATAGCGGCAGCAAAGTATTTAACAACAAAAGGGATGTTGAATAACGGTTATATTCCTTGGTGCAGCATAACTGATATTCTTGCCACAATACAAAAGTATCGTAAATTTATACAGATGCGTATTTATGGGTATGGAAAATTGTATAACCACAAATAACCTCGTGTCAGGATAACAGTTGTATTGGGGGATTTCTCTCAGTGTGAGTCAAGTAGCTACCCCAAAGCCCCGTAAGATGCTAGCCCTACAACTAATAGTCCAGGATGTGAACATGTAAGTTAAGGTCCCAAAATCTTGTGATATTAATATTAAGTTTGTTGTTATTAATGTTACATATAAGTGTTTTTGGTAAACCTCAGCATAATTCACCTACCCCCTGATGACCCCTAACGTGAGTATCATGTATTTATGTTTAATATTGCTTAATTTCTAAAATAATTTAAGATCAGCTTCCCTATTACATACTCAGTTCTTTTTTTCTAAACTAAACCAAAAGCATCATACAGGGTGTTAAATATATTAGTCCAAATTTGTCAATTTTGTTAAACATGTTATAATAATAAAATTTACTTAGAATCAACCGTAAAATCAGAATATGGTAAAATATATAAGGTGTTCCATTTAAAATAAGAAAGTTGGTACTTGGCCAGAAAAAAACTAAACACCCTGTATACGTAAAATCTAAATACCTAAAAAATTAAAGTCAAGAGAAGAAACTTTTGTCTTTAACTTTCTTTTCTAGCTCTTACAGATTCTGAGATCAGATAGTGAGTCATCTTGTGTGGACCACCCTGTACATACCACCACAGATCCATATAGCGTAGGTGATTATTTGAAAAAGTACTTTTCTATTATTTTTTTTTTACCTTTTGGTCTCCAGATTTAATACATTCTGGATAGTTGTATTACCTTAATTTTAATGCAGGTAACATGTAAATTATTATTAGATATTGTTGAATATTCAAAACGGTGCAAATACAATCTTTACAACAGTGCATTATTCCTCCTGCTCCATTAAGGGTGCAAGCCGGTCAGTCTTTATCGGCATCGGTCATTGTCGGTAACAGGCTGAAGCGCGATCGCGGCTTTGCATTTTTCTGTCCTACTACATCTAGAGAGTAAGTGACAGCAAGCTAAAAACAGTTAAAAGTTTTTCGGTGACATTGCCAACAAGAGCAACAAAAATTTTTGTCTGATCAGTTTTCTTGTAATTTGTAATGCAGTCAGTTTGTAAAAAATAGTTTTAAAATGTTTGGAGTTTGTTAACATTTCTCGTCATCGTTAAACTGTCTTAATAAAACAATTAAGTAGTAGCCTATGGCGTTTAAATGAAAATTACAGTCCACAACAGAGAAAGCAGAAGAAGAAGAGGAACCAGCAAACCAGAGAACGGAGCCAGCTAAGCCATCGAGACATAATCTTTGCTTTGCGAACCCCATCATGGCTGGTCAACTTCGAGACGGATTCTTAGAATAGGAAAAAAGAAGAGTCTTTCAGGTCAGACTAGTTAAGTTGACGTCAAATTATAGAACAAACTGTTTATTGTGTAAAATAAAATGTTAGTAGGGCTTACACAAAAAGAAGCTTAAAATTTGTGGTTTTTACAACCAATTTAAGGTGTCTTGTATGACAAAATTGTGGTTTTTATAACCAATTTAAGGTGTCTTGTATGACAAAATTTGGGGTTTTTATAACCAATTTTAAGGTGTCTTGTAGGACAAAAATTGTGGTTTTTATAACCAATTTAAGGTGTCTTGTATGACAAAATTGTGGTTTTTATAACCAATTTAAGGTGTCTTGTATGACAAAATTTGGGGTTTCATAACCAAGTTAAGCTGTCTTGTATGACAAAAATTGTGGTTTTATAACCAAGTTAAGGTGTCTTGTATGACAAAAATTGTGATTTATAACGAAATTAAACTGTCGTTTGTAGCAAAAGTGTCAAATAACTTCTGATAAAAATTAGGGTGTTCTTTACAGAATAGAAAGGTGTATTTTTGTCAGATATTGAGGTGATTTTAAAACAAGATTGTTTTATAAAATAAGCAGTTGTACGAAAAACTTTCAAGGTTCAGCAATTCAACAAGAGTGCTGTAATAAAGACTTTTCCTATGTCAAGAAAGAAAAAAATATTTTAAAGTGAAATTTGAAGGTTAAAACTATTGCAGCCAGATTCTCCAACGCTAGTCCGGTCTAATTTGACAACCAAAAGTTTTAAACTGACAACTGAAAGAATAAGACAACTAAATTTTATACTATGATTTTATTTCGGAGCTTTTTCGCAAATTTATAAAGAAAGGGGCAATTTTAGTACGCACTTTCGACACTACTAGAACTAAATTCATTACACAAAGTCGTTCCAAGATGAAAATCATTTGGAAACCAAGCAAATCGCTGAAATATGCGAATAATTCATAAGTTTTTAATGACGTCTTATTAACAACGACAGGACAAAAACTTGTCAAAACATAACTGATCAACTAGAAGATCTTAATTTAAACCAGTACTAAATCTTAAACCTTCTTAGTGAATCTGGACGTTGATGTCTACGTTGAGGTTTTAATATAGGAATAAAGTATTAGTAGATATACTGCACACCTTCTGGCTCAAAATCCCATGTATTTTCTTATGGAGGTTCATTCATGCATTTCAAGGTCACCGACGCCTTCAGGGTGTGGTCCGGAAGTAGACGTCGCGACGCCACATGAGTGACGTTAGTCTTCTTGGGCACTAACTCATCTGTCATCTGTCAACTGTCAGCAATCATCTGTCAGCTGTCATCTGTCAACTGTCATCTGTCATACGTCAACTGTCAACTGTCACACTCTTGGGCGTTAGCTATTTTGTTCTTAACTACTTGGGGCTTTAACTACTTGGGGCACTATCTATTTGGGGCCTAACTGCATCGGACTGTAGTACTATTCCTTAAAATATTATTTCACGAATATGACGTCAAAAACTTTTTTCTTAATTTTGGCACATGCTAGGATTCGAACCCGGACACAGATGTTGGAATATCGGCGCTCTAACCGACCTGGCTATCGGCTTCACATAAAATATTGTGCTGATGGGATATAGACTTGCAGCTAGAAGAGCCATCGTTTGCAGTTAGAAATGTAATATACGCAACGTGTTCAAAATGGTCTTATAAGCCATGTATAAAAGTATGACAACAATCACCAGTCATTTAAGATATGTCAACTACCACCAGACCCTTGTTAAACACCAAAATAAAAATTTAGCATACGCAACGTGTTCAAAATAACCTTATAAGGCATGTGTAAAAGCAAGGCAGCCGTCACCAGTCATTTAAGATATATCAGCCGTCACTTGCCACTTATCAAACATCAAAATTAATATTTGACATACATCACGTGTTCAACGTGACGCAACAAATCGTTTGGAAAAACCCGAAGGCAATCAAGCAACTCGTTTGTGAGCTACCGCTTATATGAAAATTTTGGTGTTAGATGGAAGGCATAAAGACCATGAGATATACAGGTTCAAAAACCCCAAAAATATTAAAGCCATTTCGGCGATTTCTCTGACGCTGGCCAAAAGGGCCTTAAAATTTGTTTGCTTCGATGGGGACTAAGGGTAGGAGTAATAAAATACACACCCCAAATTTCATCGAAATCCGTCAAGCCGTTTAGGCGCTAGAGGGTTACAAAGGTGTTTAAGGCACCAGGAGCACAGAAATGCGAGAAGTTGAATAAAAACTAAATTACGGATAGCGCTTAAACGATAAGTGTTGGAGAATTAAAATTTTGGCGTTAGATAGAAGTCAGAAAGACCATGAGATATACAGGTTCAAAAACCCCAAAAATATTAAAGCCATTTCGGCGATTTCTCTGACGCCGGCCAAAAGGACCTTAAAATTTGTTTGCTTCGCTAGGGACTAAGGGTAGGAGTAATAAAAGACATACCCCAAATTTCATCGAAATCCGGGAAGCCGTTTAGACGCTAGAGGGTTACAAAGGTGTTTAAGGTATCAGGAGCATAGAAATGTGAGAAGTTAAATAAAAAACTAAATTACGGCTAGCGTCTAAACGACAAAAAGGATTTTTGCTGAAATCTTGAATTTTTCTCCGAAAATCTGCTTTAAACAAGCCGCCTTTAAATCGCCCGTATCCAAAAATTTAGGAG